>PVJH01005378.1:0-113195 GCA_004026705.1 Nesogale talazaci | reverse complement strand
TGAGAAGACACAACTTCATACTGCAACCTGATTGACAGGTTTGACTCCATCCCTATCCAGGATTGTCTAGTTGGGATAAAATCATCTCCCATATCCATACCTACCTACCTACCTATATAAACCATTTATTTATATACTTATATAGAATGATTGATCTCAATTAAATGTCTTACATGCTTGTATAAACTGCAAAATCCGAGGTCATTGGGCAGCAGGTTTCCTCTGACTTAAGTAGCTACAGGGTCTGGTAAATCCATGAGCAATAGATCAGACATCAGGCTGTTGTCTCACAGATTGAGGATGCAAATGATTCTTAAGACTGGCAGTCAGTGTGCTAGGCTGCTTACCCAAGTGTTATTTTCCAGTGGATTGAACCTGTTGGACATGATGACCTGAAGAAAAAGTCTGGCCAGTGGACTGATGATCCAAAGCCAAATTCTGTTTCCCAAGCATAGCCTTTTATAAAATGAGACAAAGGTACATAACACACACAGTGTAACAATAGCATTGTGACAAAATTGCTGTAAGCACAAACAGTTCCTTGGAACTAATCTTCTCTTAACAAATGCAGCTGTGTTCTCAGTGTACTCAAGGCATCTCGGAATGTGGGAAAACATCACAAGGACAGTGTCCCCAAACACCTCAGAGAATCACCAGTACACTTCAGTTAAAACTCAATGACTATATTCAAGCTCACAGAATGAGATCAAATGATAATGAGTCAGATTCAGGATACAGATCAAGCACAAAGTTTGAGAGCTTATATTGTATGTTGACCACAACCCTGAGATTGTTGTAGCAGATCTCATCATGTAAGTGATTACATTATATTAGATGTCATCGTTGAGGGATAACGACATATTACATAACTGCATAGCTACATAATAATTATCAAAACTATGAGAAGCATGACCCAGCCAAATTGATACACAACCTCAACCACAAGCATGAAATGTGAATGGAATTGGTAATATCAGATGTCTTTATTATAAAACTCATGATTTTTGTACCTAATAAATGTAAAGACTTTGAGAGTAGTTTTTAATATCTCCACATTCTGGGGTGAGATATTGATAAAGGGGAGATAAGGGCATAAAGTCCACCATCCTTCTAGACTTTGGGGGAGTTGAGGCTTGGCCCTAGTTTTCTATACTAGCCAAATAAACTGTCTCTCTATGAAGTGCAGTAATCTCTGAGAAAGTATTTCCAACCCTGTCTTTCTCCAACTAGCATCAAAGGCATATTCTGATTTGGTTCCTGATAAGAAATCAGATTTAAATATTTAAAAATATATTTTAAAAGATATCCTTACAAAAGTCATCCTTTACTCTTTCAAATTGTTTTGAGCTGTTAACATTTACCTTCCAATCTCAGAATACATAGGTGTGTTTGGATATGGGATAATACACGGTCTTCAGGAGCTGGTCTTCAAAGCCAAGCTTCAAAAAATATTCCTTTGGGTGACTGGCTAAAGTGAACAAAAAAGACCTTGGCGATAGAAAATGATTGGAAATGATACAATTTTAAGTGGGAAATGAGAGATCAGGAAGATAACAAATAATTGGCAGTTAACGATTTTTGGTTTTGTTGTTATCTGAAACTAGTCTGTGCAACACAAAATCCGTTTCAACTTTATTTTCCACTTCTAATTGCCATGCAGACTAGTTTAGATCTTATGGGTCAGAAATGTGGAGACTTTCTAAGCCTCTCCTCTCCTCTCCTCCCCTCCCATCCCATCTCCTCCCTTCCTCTCCCTTCCCCTTCTCTCTCTCTCCTAAATTTTAACTTTATCCACGCCCCTGTAGTTACAGAGCCCATCTTTTCAAAATCATGAGTTTTTTCTCCTTTTTAATCATTTTTTGTTTTTGTTGTTTTCTTTTGCTGCTTTGTTTTGCTTTGACTTTTTTTTATGTGTATATTATTATCTCTGGAGGTCTATCTAAATAAAATAGGTGGGATAAACAATCCGGGTGGATATGGGAGAGGGAAAGCAGGGGAAAGGAAGTGAATGTGTTAATACACCCAGAGACACTGGAACAAGTGATCCAAAATCGATGGTGAGAAGTATGTAGGAGGTCTGGTAGGGCTTGATCCAGGGCAATTTAACTGAGAGGAATTACTGAAACCCAAATGAAGGCTGAACGTTACAATGATACCAGAGGAAAGTAAATGGAAATAGAGGAAAGAACTAAGAGGCAAAGGACATTTATAAAGGACAAATACAGAGATTTACATATGTAAAATATATATATGATGATGGGGAAATTGATCTATGTGCATGTATTTATAGGTATAGTATTAAGACAGTAGATGGACTTTAGGCCTCTACTCAAGTACTCCCTCATTGCAAGAAAACTTTGTTCTATTAAACTGCCATTCCAGGATACTCATTTTCCTTACATGATCACTGAAGACAGAGTGAGTGCATAAGGAAATGTAGTGAAGAAAGCTAATGGTGTCTGGCTATCAAAAGATACAGTGTCTGTGGGGTCTTAAAGGCTTGAAGATAAACAAGCGGCCATCTAGCTGAGAAGCAAAAGAAGCACAGCAGTCTGTGTGACCAAGAGGTGTCAGCATCAAAGAATAAAATAGCATGTAATTGTGAGTGAGGGGGAGTATGGGGTGGGGACCCAAAGCCCATCGTTAGACAACTGGACATTCCCTTACAGAAGGATCGCAGGGAGGAGAAGAGCCAGTCAGGGTGCAGTATAGCAACAATGAAACATACAACTTTCTCCTAGTTCTTTAATGCTTCCTTCCCCCAACTACCTTACAAATGTTTCCGATTCTACCTTACAAATCTGGCTAGACCATGGGATATACACTGGTACAGACAAGAGCTGGAAACACAGGGAATCCAGGACAGATAGACCCTCCAGGACCAATAATGTGAGTAGTGATACCAGGAGGAGAAGGGGAACATGCGGAGAGAGAAGGAACTGACCACGATGATCTACATATTACCTCCTCCCTGCGGGATGGATAACAGAAAAGTGTGAGGGGAGACATCGGACAATGTAAGGCATGACAAACTAATAGCAATGTATAAATTATCAAGGGTTTGTGAATGAGGAAGGGGGGAGGGGAAAATGAGGAACAGATATCAAGGGCTCAAGTAGAAAGAAAATGTTTGAGGATGATGAGGGTAACAAATGGACAAGTGTTCTTGTCACAATGAATGCATGTATGAAGTGTGATAAGACTTGTATGAGCCTCCAATAAAACTCTCTCTTTTAAAAAGCAGACAAAATGGTGACAGTTGCCATTAAACCTCCTCATTATATGTTTCTTTCTCCTTTTTTTTTTTTGGATGTTCTTTTGTCTTTTTCCACTTTCCCTCCGTCTTACTTTGTTTTTCCTTCTCTCTCCCCTCCATACTGATCTTGACCTTATTGCGGCCATGAAGTCGTATCAGTTGGTGTGAAAACCATTTTTCATTTTGGGATGAAACCCCTATTTATAGTGTCTTAAAATGTTTATCTTTATAAGCTCGACTAACTTCCTGAGCATAATGTTCCCCAATTTTGTCCATATCATGAAATGTTTTTATATTTAACATATTTAACATATATATGTTTATATTTATGTTTTATATTTATTTATATTTATTATGTTTAATGTTTAACAAATCATATTTGTTATAGTTTTTAAGAAGAAAAAATATTCTCTTGTGTCTGTTTACTAGAGTTTGCTCATCCATTCCTCTAAAGGAGGGGTATTTGATTATTTCCATCTTCTTGCTATTATAGACGTTGTTGCAATAGACACAGGTGTGCAAATGTCTGTTCGTGCTCTGTTCTTGATTTCTCTAGGGTATATACCAAGTAGAGAGATTGCAAGATCATAAAGCATTTGTATTTACATTTGTTTAAGGAAGTCCCAAACTGGTTTCAATAGTGCCTGTACAGTTCTGCACTCTGACCAGCAAAATTACATTACATTACATTACAATCCCTCCACATCCTGTCAGCATTTACTATTTTCTGTTTTTAAAAGTTTTTGTAGAAATGTTTTATAGTTTTCTTTGTATAAATCTTGTTTCCCTTGTTAGACATATTCCTAGGTATTTTATCTGTAGTAATTATTGTAAATGGTATTGCTTTAATTTCCTTCTTGGAGTTCTCTTCTTTAATTTGCAGGAATCGAAGTGATTTAGTATGAATTTTTGTATGTACAGCCTTTTAGATTGCCAAATTTTTCGATTCATTTCAGAAACTTGTTAATGGACTCTTTGGGGTTTCCTGTACATATATGATTATATCATCTAATAAGTACAGTTTTGTTTTTTCTGTGCCAATATGGATAACTTTAATCTCTGTCTAAGATTTCTAGGACTATATTAAATGTAAGTAGTGATAAAATGCAACCCTATTTGGTTCCCATTAAGATGGGGATGGTGTCTTCAATTTTTCTCCACTTGGTGAGATACCAGCCATTGTTTTCATAAATGTGGCCTTTATTATACTCAGGAATTAGACTTCTATTCCTATTTTGTTGAGTGTTTTTTTTTTTATCAAGAATGGGTATTAAATCTGTATTAGCTCCCAGTAAAATAGTTTTTTTGGAGAAAAAAAGAATGGTGACATAACTTGAAGAATGGAATCAATGTCATTGAAATGCACATACAAAATTGTTAAATTAATGTAGGTTCTGCTATATATATTGTCAAAAAAGTATTTTTTAAAGACTAAAACAATAAATACAAACATATTTTGTGAAAAAGAATGGATGTTGATTTTATCAAATGATTTTTCTGCATAGATTTATATAATCGTGTGCTTTGGGTTATGTGGCAACTTACATTGTTTTTCTTATATGAAACCATCCTTGCATATCTCATATGAGTCCCACTTGATCACAATGTATTATATTTGGCTTCTGTTGACCAGAGTACTGTTGAAAAATTTGGCATACTTTTGTTGGAGTTATGGGTCTATACTTTTTAATTCAGGTCTTTGCCTGGCTTATGTATCAGGTCTCTACTCAGTTCCTAAAATGAGTTTGGTACCATATTATGCATTTCTTTATTCTGAACTAGTTCACGGGATATGGGTGCTTTTTCTAAATGCTTATCACCCCCAGCAACACTATCTGGTCCCAGACTTTTTGATGTTGGGAGTTGGGGCTAGTTGGGACCCTGTTGGCATAAGGGCTTGATGTGTTGAGCTACTAACCACAAAGTCAGCAGTTTGAAATCACTAGCGACTCTGAAGGAAAAAGATGAGTGTGTCTGCTCCTTTAAACAGTTATAGCCTCGGAAACCGACAGGGGAAGTTCTAACCTACCCTATAGGATCATTTTTAGTTGACAGCAGCTCAATGCCAGTAAGTAGTTTGACTGTAGATACGTTGAGGTTTCCTGCATCAATCTGTTTGCATTGAGGGAGGTACTGTGTTTCTAGGAATGTAGCCGTCTGTTTTAGATTTTCAAATTTGTTGAAATATAGTTCTTCATAACGCTGTGTGATTACAAGGAATTCGGTTGGTTTTCTTGTGATGCCAATACTTCCCAATACTGGTGTTGCTAGGTTTGCCAGTGGTTTATCGATTGAAGAAACAACATCTTGCCTTATTGATTTTTTCCATAGGTTTTTAAAAAAAATTGCTGTTTCATTTATATCTGCTCTAATCTTGGTGAATTCTTCTGGTGCTTGAGTGTTTGTTTTATGGATCTTGTTACAAATTTTGTGGTGGATGTGCTAAAGTGTGTGTCATAATTCTTTCTTCCCTTTTGATATGTGCACTTACTGCAGCAAGCTGACGTCTGGTTCTGCTCTTGCCATGTCACAGATATTTTGCTATGTGATATATGCATTCTCATTTGTTTCAAGGACATTTTTTCCCTTCAAAGGACTTTATTTTTGTAACAGACAATTCTATGAGAAAATTCATAGAACTTAAAACATTTCAAGTTAGACAGGTAAAGTCAGAAATATTAGTAAAATGACAGATCATTCCCTTCCCCCACAATCCCCACATTTAAATCACCATAGCTTCTGAGAAAACAGCTCTGTGAAGAAATAGAGTTGTGAATATTCCACATTTCACAAAATGAATGACATAGTCACTTAACAAGCGATTCAATCTCTCCTGGCATGTTCACAGAGTTAAGTAAGACTACAGCATTTCAAGGCAGTAGCTTTCACTTGCTTAACCTTGACCCTCAGTTCAACAGTGATAACAAAATTTATATCCTAATCTCACTCATACACACGTTTACATAGATAAATGCAAATGAACCAAGTTTCACAAAAACGATGCTCTTCTTTATTTCTTTACTTTTCACTTATGTAAACAGTCTGTAACCATTAACATTGAGCCTGTAGTTAATGATTGTCACCTATTATTAGAAAGACATTGGTTGAAGGCGATTCTTTTGGAATAGAGGTTAAGATCGATCAAGTCTGTGTGTCAGAGGGCGTGAGATGTCTTGGTGACATCTCAGGACCTCATGCAGAAAAGGGGGAGGGGTAAGGCTCAGCACACAGTGACCCAGGCCCTGCCCCAAACCGACCACAAATACTAAACTATTACCTTGCAATTTCACAGTAGGGGGAAATAAAAGGAAGTTTTCCATAAAAAACCTTAAGTTTCAAAATTATTGAATAAATGAACTTTCCAGACCCTTTCAACTTGATAACAATGATTTTTTGTTGTTTTTTTCCAATTGTGTAGGTCTCAAAATACACCAAGTTAAAATATAAATCACAAATCAAAATCTCACTCTAGATTCAAAACTGTATCATTGGACCACAAAACAAAATACTGACCATTCAAAGCTTTAAAAAAATTTGTTTTGTTTTGTTTTTCTTTTTTTGGGGGGGAGGGGCATCACTGCCCTCTGATGGTGGGAGTAGGAGGCCCTGACTTTGCTCCTGTGGAGCCGCTACTGAAATTGAACCTCCATCCCAGTGGACCGCAGTCCTGTGCACAACCACTATACCACCGGGGCTCAGCCTCAAAGCTTTATAACATAATTGTGAATATTTCGACATACTGCCCGAGTAACAGCTCTAAACGTGACAGCCTGCCCTCAGGGATCTTCCTCCCCTGTAGAAAAACCAGGCCCACGCTGCTTCCTAACCAACAGGAATTCGTGCTCATTAGAACACTCTTTTATTTTTTTTTTCCCTATTGGAATATTCTCTCTTTTTCTTTTTTGACATCACTGCCTCCGGTGGTTGTGGGTGCTACCCTTCGCTGTTTCTGAGAGCCGTGGCTGGATTTGAACCGCCAAGCCTGCAGGTCGTAGTCCTGCACTCAACCACTATGCCACTGAAGCTCAGCCCTAAATATTCTTAATCTTAAAGCAACTTTACGTTTGCTCTGTATGATACATCACCAAGCCAACAAACTAAGCTACATGATTTCAACTTTCTCTTCACGGGATGGTCTGTAGGTCTGGATTGATATGAACACATCTATGCCGCTAAACCAAACTCCCAGCGTCATTCTGATTCATGAACCCATGTATCTTTCTGCTGGAGTTGCCTCCTGCCAAAATAAACCGAGTCAGATGCAGGGCATTGATGGAACACAGAGAGGAGGCAAGGAATTCTCCAAAAAAAAAAAAAAAAAAAAAGAATGCAGTCTCTTCCCAGTCTCGTGGAAGAGGAGGCCGTGGGGAGGCCATGCTGCCGACGACAAAGCAGTCTTCTTGCTTAGGGTCCCAGATGGCTTGGAACCTGGTCAGCCAGCGCCCGGATCTGGTATCGTGCCTGATCGTGGTGAGGAGAGGAAGCTGAGAGACAGACAGCTGCTGTCAAAGACTCTTAGCTTAGAGTCAGCACAAGTGGTCAGCATTCTGTGACCAGTTATTGGTGAAAAATAGGCAGAGGCAAGGCTGCTTGTATGTTGAGTCAAATCAATCAAAGGCTGGCTTCCTCTGGGAGTCAGGCTTCTTACATCATCAATATGCACATCCCTCAATCCTGCAGTAACAAAATACTGTCTATGCACTGGGTGGACATGAACGGTCCTTATTTTTTGCAAAGAAAACTGGATAAATCTCTCAGAAGACGTTCCAGGTGTTCATCTCTCCCCTACAGACACATTCCCATCCCAGTGGCCTATGACTAAAGTGCAGGCATCTTCTGCCAAGAAGTCAAAGGAAGAAAGGGGACTGCTTTCATTTCTATAGACCTTGTCAAATACAGCTGTGGAAAAATCTTCACAGCGTAAATGGGCCATCATAACTCAGTGACAGGATGTGGGCCGGGTTGGCAGGTGAAAAGCAAACACAGCTAACTAGCTGACTGTGGGGCTGAAAAACATACACACCTTATTCTTTAGGTTGTTGTTTCAAACCCCAAAGTCCACTTTGCCCAAATTTGGCCCCAGCAGCCACCAGCGTTCTAGTTTCTGATGGATGAAGAGCCACAGAGAACACTGCACCCCTGGTGACTTTACAACTGTTATCTTCACTAATGACCATGCCACTTAAATCGGCTTTGTAGCTTTCAAGGTTAGATGACTCCTTCTTCTTTGTCTTACTATTTGTCTTGCCCATTTCTGCCCTTGTCTGCAGAAGTCCTTTAAATAGTTCACTGTCATCATCTTGATTTTCAGGAATCATTTCGAAAGGTCCAGAAGGCAGCAAAGTATTTTCTTCCTCTTCTAATGCTGACGGGGCGACAGCTGCTGGTGCTGCTGTGACTCCTGGAGGGTCTACTTTGAGCAATCGCATTGACCTTCTACAGCCAATCTCAATCGCTCTCTTCTTAGGCTTCTTTCTCTTGAATTCAGGTTGTCTCTTCTCTATTATTTCACGGAGTCTAGCTGCTGATGCAGACATCTGTAGAGAAGCAAAAAAAGTTCGCATTTTCTGATATGTTCTTGAGCCAATTCCTTTCGTGTGGTGATAATCCCAATGGAGCATCTTCATCACTCTCTCCAGGACTGCTTCCCAGGTCTTCCCTGAGCGCCGCTGCCTCAGAAGTACTCTTGCACTGTGACTTTTTACTTTCGGCAGAAACTTCTAAGGTTGGAATGGGCAGGGTGATCCCTGGCCCCCAAGATGTGGTCTCCATCTTCAGGGTTAAAATCCCTCTGCACATTTTCTTTATCGCCATCTTCTTACCCAGTGTGACATTGCTAGACTTCTCTTCTTCTAAGAAGGATTTGGGGCGCTTAAACGGGTCTAGCCTGTCATTACTGAGTGAAAAGGTAGCCAAGTGCTTCTTAACTGTTTTTTTTCTAAAAGCGTTTTTGTATTGGTCTCAGAGCGACCTAAGGGTTGTTTTGATTTTCTTTATATTCAAGTACCTGGAGACTGTGTCTGGACGCCGCCTTCTCCAGCTCCGCGGAGCAGGGGTCGGACATCTTGCTGCGGTTCAGCAGCCGGCGCTTTCCCGCTCAGATGGGGCGGGTGGGCATGGGGGAGAGTGGACTCAAGAAAAATTTTAAGCAGTTCAATTGGCAAATAATCTACATATCATGAAATTTTATAGTTCATGTCAAGATGGGTTGTCTAATTAGTGTCACAACGATGTTAGAACATTTTCTTCTTTCTTGCACTTCTTATTAGCTTCCCATTTTTACCCATCTCGCCTGCCATGCCCACAAAAACCTTTATTGTGCTTGGTATTTCTTCAATTATCCAGTGATTTTTGAATAAAATATCGTTCAATTTCCATGTAATTGACTTATGGGGACTGGTCATACTATCGTCAATTTTTAATTTTTTAGTATTTGGTCTGAAAAAAGGGTTTGTAGTAGCTCGATATTTTTGGAAAATCAATTGTTTTTAATGTCTCTATTAGGCTATTGATTGTTCTCTTTTCATAATTTAATATTTATTCACATTTACATTTTAATAAGATTATTTCATATCAAGAAAGCCTATACTGACCACACAGTTCTGATTTGCTAACTCATACAGCACCAGACTTTCCTTATCGCTGAAGTGCTTTGAATCAAATTCACACCAAGCATACCAGCAATTGTGAAGATAACACAAGACTTTGAATGTTTCATTCGTTTGTACATTTGGTAGCTATGGGCCAATTCTGACTCGATGTCACCTAAAAATAAACAAAACCACCTCCAATTCTTTGTTGAGCAACACAAGAAAGTATGCAAAGGACATAATGGGAAGGGAGATGTCTGCAGTAAAGACAGGGAGCTTCTGAGCTACCAGTCCTGAGCTATCCATGCTTGTGGGACTTTTGACAGGTTCCTTAAACTCACTGAGAATCAATTTTCTTCATTGAAAATTGTAGACTTTTCACTGCCATCTAATGGATTCCAACTCCATAGCAACCTAACAAGACTGGGTAGAACATCCCCTGTGTGTTTCCAATATTGTAACCCTTTTTGGAAGTAGGAAGTCTAGTCTTTCTCCCAAGAGACAACTGGTGGTTTCGAAGGACTGCTATTTTGGCTGGCTACCCAACAACACACCACTAGAGTTCCTTGTGCCTGGAAAATATATCATTCACAGTATATGCTCAGGAAGTGTTAGTTTCTTGTGTTTTGCGCACCAGAAATCATTGATTGTTTTTTTTCTTCCTTTCTTCACAGTTGGGATATTTTTCTGATGATCACTGCTGGCATGAAGTTGCTACGGACTTCTTTCTGTAATCCAGTTCATCAGTTTGTCACCTTGAGTTTTACTGTCGTCTTTTTCCGCTTTGACTACAAGGATATTTCAGAGAGCTTCTTACTGGATTTCTTCATGGTGTCCATTTTCTTTAGCAAGGCAAGTTCATTAGCCATTTTCTTCGATTTATAATTCAAAAAGTGCTCTTCTCATACAATATTTGTTCACCTTAGCATGTTCCCTTTGTAGCTACAGAATAAAGTAAAAGGGAATTGTAGGAATATCTGCATGTCATTGAAGAGGTCTGGTGCTGGAGAGCTCTATGTATTTGACTGTAAACCCAAAACTCAGCAGTTTGAAGCCACTAGTCAGTCCATAGTAGAAAGATGAGATTTTCTACTGCCCTATAGGGTAACTCTACATCAGAATTGAGTGGAAGTGAGTTAGCTTTTGGGGGGGTTATAGGTGTTATCTTCTGTTTGCCATTTTAGGAAAATTTCTCATGGAATGGGCCATACTTTTTGGATTATAAGATGTACCTGACCATAGACGCACCCAGTTTTTAGAGCAGGAAAACAAGAAAAAAAAATTCTCAACCAACTAGTGCCAGTATACTGAAGTATTTATTAAAATAAAGCCAAATACGGTAATATTTAACAGCGTAGACTCAACAGCGCTGTTAAGAACCATCTTCGCTTCCATGAACAAATGTGGGGAGGTGTGCTCTGTGCCGATCATGTGACCTGACTGACATTGAGACTCCAGGAACACATAGCAAGCCACAGCATGCCAACTGCAGTGGACAGTAAGTGGGTACATGGGATCATCAACAAATGTTCTGGGGAATCACACCTTTGGACTACAAGACACACTTTTGGGGAAAGGTGCATCTTAGGGTCTGACAAATATGGTGATTATGGCATTTATATGCTAAAAATCACTAGCGTTGTTTGAAACTTTAGGATCTTTGTTTCTTGTACCATTGCTATAGAACTTTCCTAGATCTTAAATTTCTTGAATTAATTAGGGAGTTGACTTTTTTTCCTACTTAAGAAGGTTCAACAGTTGAGGGTAGAATTCGTTACCCAGTTCAAATGTTGAGGGTAGGCCCATCGTTACAGCCACTATTGTCAATCCATTTGTTGAGGGTCTTCCCCCTCTTTGCTGACCTTCACCCTTCCGAGCCTAATTTGTTTCTCCAGAGAGTAGTTCTTCCTCACGACATGTTCCAAGTACCTGAGAAGGTCTTATTATCCATGGTCATGACACTTCATGGTATTGTCCTCCTTGATATCAGCTCACCAACACCCCCTCCCTTCCCTCCCATATCCCCCAGGAACCCTTATTCCAGTTAGTGTCTTTATAGATTTGCCCAGTCTGGGTTTCCTCTCCTGAAAACCATAGAAAGGTATGTAACAGAGAGTCAAGAATACTACCAACCAACCAACAAAACCCCAGAAAATATTAAAGCTTAGATCAAGCTCAAAGAGTCCTCAATGGGAAGTCAAGTGACAAGGGTTTCACCATTCAAGGAAGAGTTGTCATTTCAATCTACTGCCGTCATCTCTCTATTATTCTCTGCCTGATAACCAGGCTATTCCTATCTGTCACTTATGGCCAGAAGGGAATCACTAGAGGCTTATTCAAATAAGTGATAGCTACTCTAATATCTTGAAAATTTAGAAGAGTCATTATTTAGCTAGCTGGGCTATTGAGAAACTGAAAGTTTCTCCCTTCAAAGTAGCCCCAAGTCAAATTATCAATGAGTCTACCAAGCCCACAACCAGAACATTATTTGGTTTACTTGTTAGGGACTTGAGCAGATATATGAAAGAAACAGAAAGCAAAAGTGATGGGCTAATTGAAAGTTCAAAAAGAGCAAACATAGCAGGGTGCATCTGTTACAAAAACATCCCCCTGGTAGCTGATTGATTACGACATCCTGGGTAACAGAATAATAATAGCACAATTAATTATGGCATGTGCATTACAACATCAAAAGGAACATTATGAAAGAATATTCGAAAAGAACACTACTAAAGAATCATAAGATTAATTACAATCTCCTGATCCTAGGAACATCTGAGTACATTCTAGAACCAATCACTACCGGGCAATGCTGAGAATGGAGGGGAATCAGGCAGGTCACCTAGCAGTCAACAAAACAGAGTTACTTTGTTCAGTCTGCTTCAATTGCTGTTCTCCTTTCAAAAATTACCTCCATGAGACTAAACAGATCATACGTGCTCTAAAGCAAAAATGAAGAGGTAATAGAGCAAGAAAACCAGCTTACTGGAAACAGAGTCAGAATAGAAATATTGAATGTTGACACAATGTGACATCATTATCAATATCCATTTGTGTAAGCTTTCACAAATGAAATACTATTTTTAAAAACCAACCATCTGTATGGGATCATGAATTGTCATTGAGTTGATTATGATAGAACAGTGTAGAAATGCCCTTGAGGGTTTCGGGAGCCATAAATCCTTCTAGGAGTAGAAAGGGTTATCTTTCCCCTATGGATTGCTGGTGGGTTCAAATTTCTGACCTTGTGGTCATCAGTCTAACACAGAACCCACTCCACCACCAGAGCAGTTCTGCCCTGTCTTATGCTGTCACTGTGAATTGGAATCAAGTTGATATCAAAGTGAAGTGATATCAAAGTGATATCAAAATCAAGTGAAGTGATGAAGTGATATCAAAATGATATCAAAGTGATATCAAAATCAAGTGAAGATTTTTTGTTGTTGTTGTTAGTTGTTGTTTTTATATGGGAGTAAATTGACAACAGTGACTTGGGAGACTGGATAAGAACATGAGGGTCAATGAGTATGTTAATAGAGGAGCATAAACTCAGAAAAGGAGCTTGAGAATCCTTAGAGAATTCAAAGTGAGTAAACAATTCTATATATATCATTAGACGGTACAGGTAAAATTAATTGGTGTATGTTATGCTGTGTCTATTCTGAACAACAAAAAACAAGATATACTGAATCATGTATTTTTACATATCATGGACCAAGTGGAATTGCGCCAGAGTTTTCTAGGTTTCAGTCTCACAGTCACTCTGTGTTGCAAATTGATAGCACACAAGAACAGTAAACAACAATATGGACTGATTATATTGTTGTAGGGTACAAAAGTGACCCAATATCAAATGTAATTTAATGAGAACATTTATTAAGTCTTAAAAGAGAAAAAGACAAAAGTATGCATGTATACATATATACATGCAGAATATATTTAGAAAGAGAACTCCTCCAGCTATGACTTGAGTAGGAAGTGAGATAAGAGCAAGAAGAATAACAGGAATTTCATTTCATACCTTATGAAATTCTGCATTTTATATTTTGAATTGAGTTTATATTAATTTTTATTTTAAAAACTTATCATTTGAAATCCAGGTGCTTAAAGCAGAAGTTTTCAGATAGATGGGGAAAATCACTGTATGTATGAATGTATGAATCATTTTATTCCTGTGATTAATTAATTGCTATTATAAGGATACAAACTTCAAGGAATTATATAAATTAGTTATTCAAGTGGTATTTAAGGATAGTGAGACAGAATCATATTAAAAAGAGGTGGAGGGGGGCTGAGCCCTAGTGGCATAGTGGTTGAGTGTGGGACTGCGGCCCACTGACTTGGTGGTTCAAATTCAGCAGCAGCTCTCCAGGAGCAAGGCAGGGTCTCCCACTCCCACCAGAGGGCAGTGATGCCTAAATAAATAAATAAATGAAATAAAATAAAGAGGTGGAGGAAAAATGTCTCATAGTTATAGATATTAACACTTATATTTTTTAATTAAAATTCTGTATGGGTAAAAGTAGTAGCATATGTAAGGGGTAGGATGCTTATGAATTTCATTTTCCTATCCATGTCTCAAGAGTAGTATTCACAAGATTATAGAAAAGTCATTGAGAGTAAGGAAGGCCTTAAAAATGGAATACTGAAAGATGTCTTTTCTGCAAAGGAAAGAGCATTCCAAGTAAAATAAAAAAGATAAAGAAAAGGTGCCATTTATAGAGTAAGCAGATTAAGAGTAATTTATGGAATGTTAAAGATTAGTGAATCAAAAATGAAGGAAGAATGTTTAAAACTATATTATTTTAAACATTTCACTCCAGGTTAATAGGAAAAAGAGAATCAGCCATCTTTTCACTGATGGTTTTCATTATATCCTAGTTCTTTCTTGTGGAATTTCACTCTGGCATCCTTTTTCGATGATTATCCACCGTAACCTATTATACCCTGAGCGACCACTATAAGTATACATATACTTTCAGATTCAGATTGCAGTTAATTCCAAGAAGTTTAGACTAGATTATTTTCTGTGACTTCTTGATAGATTATATGATTCTAATGTACAGTGGTAACTTCATTTGCCTTTATGGATGTGCTAATTAGCAGTTATGAAATATGAACCTAACTCATATTTTCTGACTGTGGTGTTCTCCTAGGAGTCTGAAGTTGTTTGGCTGCATAAAGTTGGCTAATCAAAGAATCAGGTTTATTGCACTTTCCTTCGTTAGTACCACTTTCATTTGCTTAAGTAACCCACCCCTGCTGAGACTTGTGTTTTCCCTGTTTCTCTTTCTAGTTACAAGTTCCCAAACCGCACTTCACAGATGATAAATGGTTGCTCTCATCTTTCTTTCCCTACCTAGATTTTAGTTTCAGTTGTCTTTTCAATTTTCTGTTTTAAGTTATACAGGTTTATCTTTCTAAAGATTTCTCCTGCTTCAATATTCAAAGATCTTACTACTAAATAAGGGGCTTACTAAGGTGTTAATAGAATAAAGAAACAAATCCATCAAAACTCATATGTGTATGAGAGGGAGTTTTATATAAAGGGTCATTGTACATTAAGAAAGCATCCCAAGCTAGTCCAGTCCAAGGCCATAAGTTCGATATTAGCTCATATGTCTGATACTAATATATAAACTCCTCTTCAGATTCATTAAACACAGGTAATGAGACCACATGCAGGATGGTCACAGGCCAGTGGGTAGAAAGTCTTTGGATCCAGTGGCATTGTGAGCATCTTGGCACCAGCAGGGCTCTCCAGGTAACTTCTCCAGCTCCCAGGGCTGCGTCAGGGTACATCCCTGTGGATTCTCCTCAGGATGTCTCACAGGAAGTGAGCACAGAGGTAGAGGTGTCTACAGCCTACAAGGAGTTCCCAGAATTCTCAGGAGAAGGTCTTACCCATACAGAAGCCTCATTGGTTATATCTTCATTGACAGGCCAGCCTCCACCCCTTCACTCCTCGTCCTCTCAAATTGACACCAGATTATGTAACTACCACAATTAATATTTAGCATTATTATCGATTTTTGTCCAGTGATTAAGTACTTACCAAATTAACTGGTTAACATTTTGTTTTTGTGTCCTATCTGTTGTTCTGGCCTTCTAGTGAATTGAACTAATCTCTACCTTTTTCTACCTCTTAGATGTGGCTTTTTGGGTCCTCAACTCTCACTCTCTCAAACAGCAGCATCAGTATTACCTAGAAAGTTATTAGAAATGCAAAGTTTAGGCTTCATCCAATGTTAGGCTGAGTTTTTTAGAGAAACAAAAACCAGTGATGTATAAGAAACAAAATGTGTGCATGTACAAGAAAGCATTTTAGAGCAAGGAAGCAACCCAGCCAAGTCCAGCTCAAATTCATGGGTCAGGTGCTAGCCTGAGGCAGTCTGGACTTATGCAGCTGCCAGCAAATGAAACTGGGTGGTGAAACAGGAGGCAAAGAGATTCTAGGCTGCTGGCTGCAGTGTCACATGGATCCAAGGTCCACAGCAGCATGGCAGGGCACCAGTAGACCCCAGGGTCAGTGAGTCACATGGGCCACCAGTCCCAGAGAGGAGACATGGGACCCAGTTAAGCAGGAAGGAAGAGTCAGAGATTAAGTTCTCCTCAGCATCTCATAAAAATGCCCTGCCCATGGAATGAGCCCCTGTGGCATAGTGGTTGTGTGCAGGACTGCCTGATAATTGATCCCTTTGGTATCTCTTGGTCCCATAAGCTGGTGTGCTTCTTCCATGTGGGCTTTGTTGCTTCTGAGCTGGAGGGCCGCTTGTTTACTTTCAAGCCTTTAAGACCCCAGATGCTACATGTTTTGATAGCTGGGCACCATCAGCTTTCTTCACCACATTTGCTTATGCACACATTTGTTTTCTGTGATCGTGTCAGGGAGCTGCGCATCATGGAATGCCAATTTAATAGAACAAAATGTTCTTGCATTGAGGAAGTACCTGATGTAGGTCCAATGCCCATCTGCTGTCCTAATTCTAAGCCTATAAGTATATGCATATTGATCTATTTCACCTTCATCATATGAATATATGTACCTATATATATGCCTGTATTTAACCTCTATAAATGCCCTTTACTTCCCAGTTCTTTTCTCTATTTCCCTATGCCTCCTCCCGTCCCACCATCACGCTCAACTGCCATTTGGGTTTCAATATTGTCTCTATTACATTCGTCTTAATCAATCCCTATCAGATCTTCCACACCTACCCCGCCACCGATCCTGAAACACATGCTACTCCCCCCATTCATGGATCAGCCAACAGCCCCTCCCCCTACATCCACTCTGGTACCATCAGTCCCATCATCCCCACCCCTAGATCGCCCATCCAGCCCACCCCATCCAGATGGACCTATGGATAAAATAACATGCTCAAAAAAAAAGGGCATGCCATAATGAAGCAACCAAGGAAAAGAAAACAATGAAAACATCAACAAAAAACCCCCCAATATTAAACATGTAGATGTATATGCACTAATACAATAATAATAACAATATAAAAACCTACAAAACAGTTTAAGGTCTGTTTGTTGACCTCGAGAAGTGTCTCCTGGTTGAGAGGGATTAGGGGTGTTACACTCTGGTCACAAAGTATGTCTTTAGCTCCATGTTTTGTCACACACCCTTCATATTTTGGTGTGTTTGGGTCAGACAGGGTATAGTCCTGACCCTGTTTCTCCATTGTTAACCCCAAAATATCTTGGGTCAGTGATGGTAGCTGTATTTCATATTTGAACAGACCATAGAGTCCTCTCTTTGTATTGGCAGTTCTGAGTGGGAATATCGTTCTGAAGGCTCAGTGGGCCAGGATGTACTTCATTCTATCTTCCTCCCCCTTCATTTATTCTCGTGTACTCTGGTTAGGTATATCTCTCTCCCCAAGCTGCAGCTTTGGTGCTGACCTCCAAGGCAAATGCCCCTGGCGGGGGAGGTGGGTGCCCTAGTAGCTGGAATTGCTCTCAGACCTCTCCCCTGGTTTTAGGCTCCATTGCTTCATGCCACATTCACTTCTGAGAACACCTTATTTAAGTTTGGTTCCTGTTTTCCTGTGGAGATATAAAAAAATACACTCCCCTTGGGTGGGTTAGTACCCCATTCCCTCTCTACTTCATAGCATCTGACCGCCCACATCCTGGCGTCCCACCAGAGTTGGCTACTATACGTAGCTCTGGATTTGATTTGGTCCCAGTTGTACTACCTGGGCCTTCTCCCAGGGTTTTCTGTATACTGTAGTTTTTTCCCGATACCACATTTGCATTTTAAAAAAATTATTATTAAGCTTACCTCAGCGGGCTCATATTGTACATGTCATTTTGTGCTTGGCTAACTTCGCTAAGCATAATATCCTCTAGTTCTTCCCATGTGGAGATGTGCTTCACGTGTTCATCACTACTTTTCAGCAATGCATAGTACTTCATTGTATGTATGTACCACAGCTTTATTAATTCACTCATCAGTTGATGGAAATTTGGACTGCTTCCAACTTCTTGCAATTGTAAACTGTGCTGCGATGAACACTGGGGCACAGATGCCTGGTCGTGGATTCTTATTGGCCTCTTCTGGGTATATGTCCAGTAGAGGGATTGTTGGGTCATATGGTAGCTCAGTTTCCATCTGTTTTAGATATCTCCAAATTGATTTCCATAGTGGCTGTACATACTGGCAGATTCACCAGCAGTGGATAAGAGTCGCTATCTCCCCACAGCCTCTCCAACATGTTGTTTTCTAATTTTTTGAATTGGGCTATTCGTGAGGGTATTAGGTGATATCTCATTGTTGCTTTGATTTGCATTTCACCTATGCCTAATGATTGGGAACATTTTCTCATATATTTATTGGCCATTCTGATTTCTGTCTCTGTGAAATTTCTGTTCAGTTCCTTTGCCCACGTCCTCAGTGGACAATTAGTTTTGCTCTTTTTGGAAGCTATCAGGGTATTATAGCTTTTGGTTTATCCGATTTTTCATTGCTAAAGATGTTTTCCCAGTCTGTCTGCTGTCTTATTACTCTCTTGGTGAAATGTTTCAATGTACATAGGTGTTTTATCCTCAGTATATTCCACTTGTCTATGTTTGTCTCCTCTGTGTCTGTGTTCTTTCCTATTTCTGATGGCCTATGTAATCCCTGTGCCAGTGTTCTCAGGTTGGTCCCAATTCTCTCATTGATGGCCCTATTAGTTTGGGGTTTTACTTCGAGATCTGTATTTGCCATCTTTAACCATCATTGTATAATTTCTTACCTCCCACCCAAATATAATGACTTTACTCTTCAATTTCCCTCTTCCCCCTTCCATAAGAATAGGAACTAGTACTTGGTTTCACTTTCAAATGAGTAATTATCTTTATAATTATTTTTCTAGGCAATCCTTTTATACATATTTTAACATCTTAGCAATTTATTTTCTCATCATTATTCTTTTATTCTATTTTTTCCATTCCAAGAGGTAGTTACTAGGTATATTTCTTTCAAAACACTGACTCATGTTTTCTTCAATTCAGAAATTCTGAGAAATTTAAATATTTCTTCTCAGCAGGAGTAACATTAATTTCTGACAAAATGCACATCAAAGTAAAAAAGTTATCATGAGAGACAATAAATCCAGTATATAGAAATGAAAGCCATGGGCTGACCCCCGGTGGTGTAAGTGGTTGAATGTGGGACTGTGGCCCGTGGGCTTGGTGGTTCAGATCCAGTGGTGACTCTCAGGAGCAGCACTGGGTAGCACCCACAACCATCAGAGGGCAGTGATGCCCAAAAAACAAAACAAAGCAAAAAATGAAAGCCACAATTGAACAAGAAGATATAACCACAATAAACATCTATAATTATGTGGAAAACTCTTAAAGAATTGAAATACTAGGACATTTCAGTACATCGCTTTTGAACAAGGACAGGTCAATTAACAGATAAACAAAAATACAAAAGAACTAACCATAATTAATCAACTTGATCTTTTAGACATATAGAGAACACTGCATCAAGCAAATCTACAATATCCTTTTTTTCTAGGCTACACAGATGTACTTCAGAATATATCATATATCAGGCCATAAAGCAAGCATTAATAAACTTTAAAACATGGAAGTACTACAAAGCATTATTTTCACATCACCATGCTATAAAATTAGAACTCACCCATAGGACTATCCATGAAAAGAAACCCAACAAACTGAATTATATGGAAATTGAACAACACTTTACTAAAAACCACTGGGTAATTGAAGAAATAAAGAACACATTTGAGAACTTCTTGAGATAGATGACAACAAAAATGCAACAAACCCTCATACACTAGAAGAAAGGAAATAATCAAAATTAGAGCAGAAATAAATTAATCAGAAAAGTTTAAAATCATAAAAGAAATCAAGAAGTTGGTTCTTTAAATGGATTAACAAAATTGATAAACAACTGGCAAAAAATTGATAAACAAATAACAAAGAAAAATAAGGAGTAAAAGCAAATATTACAAATGAGAAATGAAATGGGGAAACATCATGATAGAATCGATGGCAATAAAACACAATTACACTTATGAAAAGTTGCAGTACAATGGTTTTCATAGCCTAGAAGAAATTATAAATTTCTGGAAACACTTTAAACTGAAAACAAAACAAAATGAAAAAACCCTCACCATTCAGAATCAGTGACCCTTAAGACAGAAAACTGCCAAATGGGTTTCCAAGACTGTAAATCTTGACAAGAGTAGAAAGTGTCACCTTTCTCCTGCCGAGGAAAGTGTCCTGTAGTGAGCAGTCCGATGTGTTCACCACTGTGCAAACATCTCGTGGTGCTACCAGGGCTCCCCAGAAAACTCACCTACATAAGTGAACACAGATTGACGGAGGACACCTTCATAGATCAAGGAGAAATCGAGTGTGTCATTGAAAAACTCCCAGCATTAAAAGGACTGGGATCAGATGGTTTTATGGAGGAATTTTATCAATCACTTAGAGGAGTTAACAGCAATTAACTTTCATTAAATATAGTTGTGGAAGTTGTTTAGTAATATAAGATATATATATATATATATCAAGAAACAAAACTATTTGCAGATGGACTAAACATATATATGTACATATATGTGTTTATATATATATATATCCCAAGAGATTCAGTTAAAACAAATGTTGGAATTAATTTAAGATTTTGACAACAGAGTCAATTCTGACTCAGTGATGAACATGAATAGGAAGAGAGTGAAAATGTCAATAGTACCAAAAAGCAATCTATGAATTTAATAGAATTCTTCTCATCCAATCAAGTCCAATTCTTCAAATAAATGGAAAAATGGATAACTAACTTTATATAGAAAGGAAAGAAACAGGATATGCAAACCATCATTAAATCACAGAAACAAAATAGAAGGTCTTTCACCCCCCCAATTTCAAAACCCAGTATGCAGTCAATGTAGTGAGAACAGTTTGGTCTTGGTACAACCATATATCTGTACATCAATGCATTAGAACGGAGAATCCAGAGGTAAACCATGGACACCTGGTCTTTGAGAAAGGACAGAAACAAATGAAGTGGGAAGAGAGAACCTTTACACTAAATGGTGTTGGAAAAGTTGGATGCCCACCTGCTAATGAAAGAAACAGAATCCATACCTCACACCACATACAAAAAAGAATTCAACATGAGTGAAAGAGCCAAATATAAACCCCAGACCCACAATAAAAAAGTAAGGACAAACTGAAGGTCTAACAGCAGCCTTTTACCATCACTCTAGTTCCTGAAATCTATCAGAATTTGCTAAGCCTGATGTGCATGGTCAACCACCAGTAAAAATTATTCATTGAGATAGAATCTATTTCTGCCTTTCTGAGATTTATACATACAACTAATTATATACCCAACTGTGTTTATTTAACAATTTATCTCATATTTGCAACCTGCGCTTGAGAATATTTACATTATATAATGTCCTAAAGTGTAATTTTCTATTATCTGTTATTCTCTAAAACTAGTGCCATATACATGAGCCAATGTCATCATGTACTTGAATCTGTTTTTCTTGAACATTGTTCTATCCCCCATTTCACTTCCAGTTCCTCTGAATGGTCAATAGCTTTCCTTAACCTATTTGGTTTACCTTTTAGTTGTGCTTGTTTATTTATTAATTTTTTTGTGTGTGAGCTGGATTCACAAAGACCAGTGTTCAACAACCTACTTAGGTGAGTAATGACGAGGATCATAACAGTGCATGAGTAGCCATCTAATATTAACTTGAATTAACCTTAATTAATCTATCTTCTTTGGAAAATTAAGAGGGACTTGATTTGGTAAATTTCATTGGGGTCAGAGTGGGGCTCTAAAACCACCCAGTTCTGACCTATGTGCATCTCAAAATAAGATAGCCACTTGTTTTTACAGATGCTTATCAATCTTTTCTATAGCGCTCAGTAGTACACCACACTGTTTTAAGTAAGTATATCACATGGAGGAGGTACTATTACAATTGATCTATTAAATCAGAAAAATCATGAACCAAGTGTTGAGCTGGAATTCAAATGCAGTTTCTCAAACCTAGACTCTTAAGCACTGTGTTCTCTTGGTATCGGATTTGTCTTGAGACATTCTTTTTCATGTGGACTTCAGAGTGGAGCCTTTAATCTTTGTACTATATATAAAGAATTAGCCTTTTTGCAGATTTGGCTTGTTCAAATATTAAGAGCTGCAGTTGATCGTGGGAACTTCATATTTAAAGATCTTACACAACACATTTTATTTTGCATAATACTACCCAGCCAACTCACTGCCATGGGGTCAATTCTGACTCATCGTGAACCTACGGGAGAGGGTAGAACTGCCCTTGTGGGCTTCTGAGATTCATTATTAAGGAGAGTACATGTTTCTCAAGAGAAAGATGCTTCTCCAAAGAAGCAGCTGGTGGTTTCGAATGGATAACCTTGCAGTTAGCAGCCCAGCGGGTAATCACTGCACTGTCAAGGCTCATGATGTTAGTGCAGGGGGTGGTGATGTGGGGTGGGGGTGGAAGGAACAAAGGAATGCAACTGACAAGAGTGAGGGTACCTGAAGACTTGACTGCAATTAGAGTATACCCATGTTTGATCTCCTTAGATGTCTGATGGCTAATTTTAAGTGCTATACAAGTTGCTGGACTAAGCAAACCCTCTGCCATCGTACCCGTTCTGATTCATGGCAACCCCTGTAGGTTGGAGTGGAACTGCCCCTGTAGGCTTGAGACTGTAACAGGAGTAGAAATTCTCTACTGTCTTCTGTGAGGAGGCTGGTAGGTTTGAACTGCTGACCTTTCAGTCAGAACTGGGTGAGAAAGATGATTTCTACACCCATAAAGAACTACAGTCTTGGAGACCCACAAAGGCAGTTCTACCCTGTCCCATCGGATCTCTGTGACTTGGCATTGACTGATGGCAGTGAGATTTGGGGTGCTAAGCAAAAAGAAATAATTATAATAGATTTTAAAAATTATAATGAAATAAAGTTTAGCTCCCAGAGCTTTAAACTTGCAAATGAGGCTTTCCCTAAGGCTGCCTGTCTGATTGTATTTGCTATGCCTGACCTACTTTATCAGCTTTTTTACAAGGTGCCTTAAAGCCTTCCAGAGAACAGCATACATTGAGCACCCAACAGTGATAACTTTCTATCCAGGACTCATGTTTATCATATGTAGGAGCCATGAATCATGTAAGGTAACCCTTGCTCATGCTTACAATTTTCACCTATACATGAGTGATGATGGTAATTCTTGATGCTTGGACAAAGGATTCTAAATAATGAATTGATAGGAGGATTTGCCTGATACAATTTGTTAGGCATAAATCAGAACTTTTGGCTTTTATGTAACCTGAAATCTGATGTTTGAATGTCTTCTGATGTAATCAGTACGTTCCTTCTACAAGGGAGTTAGTGATGAGGGTGAAAAGAAATGGTATTGACCTTTGTGGGACATCATTTATATCTTTTAACAGAAAGAATTTGGAAGTCAATTGAATTCAATTCTTTGTGATTGATGCAAGTGAGGAAAGAGGAAAGAAAGTAAAAAGTTATTAGCAGTACAGCTGTTTTACTTCCCTGGCATTCATATTCCTTACAGTTCCCTAATTCCCATCTTTACCCTTTCTGTTTTTCACTTTCCTTTGTCCTTTCTACTTTCTCTATTTTTTTTTGATATAAGAAAAAGTTTTACATATAAAAGAAATAGGACATTAAGAAAGCATCCCAATCCAGTCCAGTACAAAGTCATAAGTCCGATATTAACCCATATGCCTGATATTAGTCTATAAAATCTTCCGACTCATGAAGTCACAGGTCAGTGGGTGCAGAGTCCTGGCTCTTCACTTCCAGGGCTCAGGGTCCATCCACAGCATCCAGTGGTGGCCAAAGCAACTTATCGCTGGCAGGAGTCTCCACATGGTCTTTCCAGCCTCTGAGGTCTGACTTCATCAGGGCCAAGCTGTGTGGTTTTTCTGGCTCCTTAGACACTGCCATCTCGCCTTGTCTGTGATTCATCGTCTCTCCTTTCTCTAGTTCATCATTCTCTCTCTCTCTCTCTCTCTCTCTCTCTCTTTCTTTTGGCTTACTTCACTTTTAATTCTTCAGTTATTACTTAAAATTCATTGTTATATCTACAACTGGGATCCCTTTGACATATCGTTATAAACTAGAAGCCTTTGATTTGTTAAGATTTCCATCTTCCCTATGCTTTTAAAAACACTTTTATCTTCTTTGATATAGTTCTATGCATAATTTATCTTCAATGTCTAGGTTCTACTCTTAAGTTTCCCCCTCAAACTATGATCCCTTGAGAATTTGATGAGGCAAGAAAAGTGAGGGAAGAATTTGGAGAATATTCAATTTCACCTCATTTTTTCTTATTACACTTACGGTAAAAAATTAAAAGTCACCTCAGTTGTGGATGCCAATAGTGCAAGATTGTCTTTTCACAGTAGACCTAAATTAAGTCGATCCCTGGAATCCTTCCTTAATGACACTATTTCTTATTCTCTTATCTTTTTCTTATTACATCTTTCTAATGTGATCTGATTTTCTAGGTAATAGTTATCAAATCTAATTAAATAAATTTTCTTTTTCTTTTGATATCATTGACTTTGGTGAAGGTATTTTATTGCCTCGCATGTTAGCTAATCTAAAAAATAAACATTTCCTGTCATTTGAAGTTCCCTTTCATTAGGAAGCATGTATGTGGGTCCTCTGAACATTCCTGGCAGAATACAGGTTCAATATAGCTGAAAGGGACAGCATGTTGTTCCCTGTGTGACCATTCCCACCTGGCCCCTCCTCCCAGATTTCTATTTGCATGTATGTGTGTGAAGGCTTGTATAAAGAGACAGCTTCCACATCTGACCTTGGCTTTCTAAAATATTTTAACTCATGATTTACTGGCAGGTACTTAGTTTTTCTGGCACAAAGAGCTGAAGGTATAAGACTCAATTAATAAACAAAACCCACGGCAATGTCAATGGCAGATATTTGTCTGAATTACTCTCTGAATGACTGGATACAGCATGCATTGAGCACACAACAGTGATGACTTTCCACAACGCAGGACTCATGTTTATCATATGTAGGAGCCATGAATCATGTAAGGTCACCCTTGCTCATGCTAACAATTTTCACCTACACATGAGTGATGATGGTAATTCTTGATGCTCAGACAAAGGATTCTAAATAATGAATTGATAAGAGGATTTGCCGGATACAATTTGTTAGGCATAAATCAGAACTTTTGGCTTTTATGTAACCTGAAATCTGATGAAAGGGTGGGAAGGGAAACTAAGCTATGGAGGCCTCTCCCAGAAACGCTAAGAGAGCCACCATATCAGCAGGTTGAATTAATTCAATAAACACTGAGGCACTCACAGTATTTCATGATCTGCCTCTTGTGATTTTTAGAATATCACAGTATGTCTTCATTTCCTGGAGGAGGAAGGAAGGTATGAGTGAGAGGATAGGCACAAATTTCCCGGCACCTCCCGGCTGCAGTGCCTTCCTTTAGATAACCTGGCCACAGGCACCACAACTGTTGTCGTTTCTGATGAATTTCTTTGTTCTTTTGCTTTCAGCTTGGGGACCTGCTTCACAAGTTACAGTTCATCATGACATATGTGGCTCCTTGGCAGATGGCGTGGGGCTCTTCATTTCATGTGTTTGCTCAGCTCTTCGCAATTCCTCGTATCCTTTCCGTTTCTATTTCCACTTGTGAGCCGAGATTCGAATTTTATGTATATAAGCTTTTTAACTGAACCTTGATAATAAAAGATTTTAAAGGTTTTAAGACTACATTTTAATGGGGTGGAGAGACACTTTTAATTCCCTTCAGGCCACCTAGACTTAAAAGTTGTTTCTTCATTTTGAACTCTTCCTACTTCTTAGTAGATAGTCAAGACTTAATCACTTAATTTATTTATTATCTTTCCATTTCCTATGCCCAGCTATGCTGTAAGATAGCCTGTCTATGAAATGGAATGCTCTTGACTAAAACACTCTGTTAACTTGTACAAAATAATGCAAATCAATTTGCTGCTCTTAAAAATTGAAGATAGGGTAGAGATATTCAATATAACATTAGAGGTTCCAGCGTATGATGTAATGTACTTAGCATAAAATGTACATAGCACATAAGTAATATCAAAGCTGAGAATTAGTTATAAACATAATTGTCCAGCTATTTTGAAGTTTAAAAAGATAAATTATGAGTTTTTCTTGGTTTCATATATATGGTGTTTATATTATATATTTATACATGTATAGATATATCCCTATATAATCAGAGAGAGAATGTGAGACTATTAAAACATTTTGGTTTTGTGCCTTTAAAATTTATTTTATTTTAGGTTAATTTATGCTTTTTAAATGTTCACAAACTACTTTTATCAAAATCCCTAGAGGAGCTTGTTAAATAAGTGAAATACTGAGCCCAGGACATAATTTATGAATCAAAGTGTCTTTGTGTAGTTCTATAAATCTATATCTTCACCAGTTTTCCTATTGATTCTTATGTCCCTGTGTGAGAGCCACAACTTTAGACTCTGATATCCTACTATGGGTGCTATTTGATAGTTAGAATGACTTCTCAGAGCTTTCTTATGTATGAAAATGTATAAAAGGTTAATAGAGTAATTCATAAAGAATGTCCAGGATCTGATATTTTCCACACAGGGTAGTGAAAATGTGGGATCACTGGTAAGTGATATTATATTCTAGAATCTAAAAAATATTCTCTGCACTCATTTTTATTTTTTAATGCACAGTAAGAATGGCTTCAGGTAGTACTAGTTTCCATATCTCCATTCTTAGACCTGAAGTGGTTTGTAAAAATGTTTTAAGAGGTTATTTCATAAAACAAATGGCGAAAAAAATCACAAATCATGGCATTGTACACTACACTTTTTTTTGTTAATCATAGTCATTTTATATAATAGCACAAACTAAACTAACTAAATCCTTTAAAATAATGAGATGAAAGATTGGGGTGATTTGTATTTATGACATGCATCTACATTTCCCTACTTAGAATTTAAAGCTTGCATATTAGATTAAAATTATTAATTAATGCAAATTTAATGGTTGAGGGTGTTGCATTAAAATTTTAAAACTTAAAGTTAAGGTTCCTGATTTTATCATAACTTGATCTTGTACATACCTGCAGCATTTATTATTGATATTTGTGCCTTGTTTAGTGCATTCAGTAATGCTAATTACCCTTTGAAGTTCTACAGCTGAATTATGGCATCTGGGAGTCAAAACTTTCAGTAAGCTGATCAATATGTTTGCTTAGGGTTTACATACACGCACATTCCACTCTCAATATTTCCACAAGAATAACCATCTATCTCAGATTGAGTATACAGTGGATGAGATATAAATATCTTCATTAGGTTAAGCCTATTCCCTTAAAAAAATTGAACACATTTGAGATGTAGATTTTATTGACTATTCTATTTTAGAATAGTCAACCCTTATGTGTTGTTCTTAAAAATGTCCCTGCTAGTAACATTTAATTTCTCTCTTCAACTAAGTTATAAAAATGTATAATTTATCCTCATAGAATCTGATTATCTACAGTTAAGAAGGCCTTTCACCCATATTGACATTAACTACACACCTCTTAGTCTTGATGGTTAGATACTTGCTTTTAGGGAGTTCAGCATCATGATTTCTAGAGTATAATGAGATAAATAATTGAGTAAGTTGGATTTATAGATCATCTAGAGAAAGTTATCAGTTTCTTAAATGTCAGACCTGGCTCTTATCTAATTTTAAAATGTTAATTATTTTATCACTCTATCAAGGAACTATGGGCTGCATTCTGGCATTGAGATGGGATTAATTTGCTCTGTTTTGTAATTAAATTAGCTTTCAGGCCATCAGGGTACCGCTTAATAAATTGCTTTTCCTGTATGAGCATGTTTTCTCCCTCAGTAGCCTCTGCTACTTTCTGAGTTTGTTACCTCCCGGGAAAGACAGGGACACTAACCCATTTCATTTTTGCACAGTCCATGCAAGACCATTATCTTCTAGTAATTATAAGCAGTCAGATTATCTTTGTTAACTGTGTACACAAATAAGATTGTTTTGCACTTGGTTGATGTTGGTATTTTTTCATTTATACTGTAAATTGCATTGGGAGCCGTATCTGACTTTCTCTAGCTTCCCTATTGCCATGAGACAGGGGTCAGATATGCCTCCTCCCTCCATCCTGTTTCTTCTATTCTAGCACCAACATTTCCTCATCCACCACATGTACCTTTGCTGGGTTGTATCATTCACTTGCAATGGCCACACTGAACTTCCAAAAATGTTCGGGTATGAATAAGCCAAAAATAAATCAAACCCAGTGCCACTGGGTCAATTCAACTCATAGTGAATCAATGTAGAAATCCCTTGTACAGGTAGGAAGATGCTCATTATTAAGCCCTGGGGTTTCTAATACATTGTCATTGACATGGCTTAAAGTCATATGAAAAGGGAACGATTAAGGGCGCCCAAACTCATTGTCACATCGTCAGTTTTGAGTCCTTGTGACAGGGTAGGTTTCTGGGGTTGTACAACTTTATGGGGAGCAGGAAGCCTCATCTGGCTCCATCAGAAGAGGTTGTGGGATTGAATTGAAAACCTTCTGATTAGTGGCTCAACACGTAACTCACTACACCACCCAGGCTTCATAGTGTCAGAGTAGGGGAGTTCTGAAAAGCTCCACGTATATAAGTAAAACATACTCTTTATAATCCCTTCCAAACTCATTGCCATTGAGTCAATTCCTGACTCTTACTGAGTATATGGGGTTTCCTAGGCTGTTGATCTTTTATAGCCATCACTTATCTGTCAGTTTGTTGTACTGTGTGTGGATTGTGTGTTCCTGAAGCTATGCCACTGGTATTTCAAATGGCAGCAGGCTCACCCCAAGCGAACAGGTTTGGACTGATCTTTCAAACTAAGAACAAAGTACGAAGAAGGAATTGACTGTCCACTTTAGAGCAATTAGCCACTGAAGGCCTGTGAATAGTATCAAAATATGGTCAGATACCAAAAGTCTAGTTAATGAAGTATAATGTCGGAATATGAAGCCTTAAGATCAGAAGCCACTCAAGATATGATTGAGGAAGAGCAGCCTTCTCTGAGTACCATCGATCAAAACGATGTGGATGGAATAAAGTTTTCAGGAGTAAAACCTTTGCCAGGACTTTCATTTGATGATTGGACAAGACTGAAAATGAGAACTGCAAAAAATCCACTAATACGCATAACATGGAATGCACAAAATATGAATCTAGGCGAACTGGAAGTCATCAAGAATGAAATGGAAGATTAATATGCTGGCTGAAATGAACTGGTATTTGCTATATGGTTTACGATGCCACGCATGACACAATGAAGTGGAATAGCGTCATATTCATGGTTAACAAGAACATTCGAACATTGAGTTAGAAGTATAATACTGTTTATGGCAGGATTATATCTATCCACCTGCAAAAAAAAATCAATCAATACAACTACTATTCCATTTGATTCACCAACCACTAAAGCTAGTGATGGAAAAATGTAAGAATCCTACCAATTTCTTGAGTCTGTCATTGATCAAGTGGGTAATCATGATACATTGATAATTATTGGTGGTGAGAATGAAAAAGCTGGAAACAAAGAGAAAGGAACAGTAGTTGGAAAATACTGTCTTGGTGATAACTACAAAGCAGGAGCTGTATGATATAAGACCAATGACTTGTTCATTTCATCTCTTTTGAACAACACAAACAGTGATTCTGCACATTGTCTTCTTCTGGTAGAACACCCAGAAATGACATTGACCACCTTAGTGAGAAGGGAAGAGGGAGAAGCTCGATACCTGCAGCTAAAACAAGCAGGTGACTGACGATAGAACAGGCCATCAATTGCTCATAGGTAAGTTCAAGTTGAAGCTAAAGAAAATGAAAACAAATTCATAAAAAGCAGAAGGTGACCTTGAGTCTCACCCACCTGAACCTTGCAAACATCTCAAGACTAGATTTGGTGCATTGAGCACTAATGGCAGATGACACACAGTGAGCTGTAGGGAACAGTAAGAACCTCATTCATGAGGAAGCTGAAAGGTCACTAAAAAGACAGCCAATAAAGAAGAGATCAGCATGGATGTCAGAAGATACTTTAAACTTGTTCTTGATCATACACTCACGGAGGCAAATGGAAGAAATGATCCCATCAAAGAACTGAACAGAAATTTTCAAAGGGTAACTTGAGAAAAGCAATAAAATGCTATAATGAAATGTACAAAGATTTGGAGTTAGAAAATCCCAAAGAAGAACCTGCTCAGTATATCTTAAACTGAAGGAACCCAAGGGGGAAAAAAAAATCAAGTCTTGAATTGAAATAGTGAAAGATTCTACTGGTGCAATATTGAATGAAATAACATTTTTGGCCACTAGGCCAAAAATAATGAGTTGACATGTCACCATCTCACTGACCAGCGACACTGAAGGAAGAACTCTAGGCTACACTGAAAACATTATCCCAAAGCAATGTTATAAGACTTGATGGACTACCCATCAAAAATTTCAACTAGCTGATGAAGCACTGGGAACGCACACTCATCTATGCCAAGAACATTGCAATACAGCGACGTGACCAACTGACAGGAAGAAATCCATATTTGTACCCATTCTGAAGAAAGGTGATCCAACAGAATTCTCAAATTGTAAAACAATATCATTAATATCCCATGCAAGTAAAATTTTGCTGAAGATCATTTAACAAAGGTTAAATTGCAATGTACATTAATAGGGAACTGCCAGAGGTTCAGGCCAAATTTAGAAAAGAATGCTGAATCAGGGGCGTGAGTGCTAATGTCAAAAGGATTTTTGCTGAATGCTGGTAGATGCTTACTCGTGTCTTATCCACTGTGTTCAGATGTTCAGCGGTGTGGATCATAACAAACTATGGATAGACTTGAGGAAAATGGAAATTCCCAAACACCTAATTCTGCTCATGCAGAAGCTGAAAAATGGTTCGAGCCAATTGTGCAAACAGAACAAGTCTGTGGTCGAAAATTAGGAAAGTTGTGCATGAGGGTTGTAGCCTGTCATCATACTTATTCAATCTGTAATGAGAGAAACTGGATGATATGAAAAATGTGGCATCAGGACTGGGTGAAGGCTTATAAGCAACTTGTGATATGCAGATGGTAGATCCTTGCATTCAGAACATGATGAAGATCAAGGATTGCAGCCTTCTGTATAGAATGCAATGCAATGTAAAGAAGATGCAACTCCTCACACTTAGACCAATGAATAACATCATATAGCATGGAGAAAGGGTTGAAGTTGTCAAAAATCTCATCTGGCTTGCCTCATAGTCGATGCTCATGAAAGCAGTAGTTAAGAGATGAAAAGATACATTACATTGAATAAATCTGCTACACAAGACCCCTTTAGAGGTATTGAAAATAAGGATGTTACTTTGAGAACTAAAATGTACCTGACCCAAACCATCGCATATTCCATGACCTCATAACCATGTGGAAGTGGCACATTGAATAAGGAAGACCGAAGAAAAATGGATGCCTTTGAATTATTGTGTTGGCAAAGAATATTGAAAGTACCTCGAACTACCAAAAGAACAAACAAATGTGTCACGAAAGAAGTAGAGTGTGAATGCATCTTGGAGGAAAGAATGACAAAACTTCTTTTTTTCTGGGAGGAGGGGGAGGCATCACTGTCCCCTGGTGGGAGTGGGAGACCCAGCCTTGCTTCTGGAGAGCTGCTGCTGGATTTGAACCGCCAAGCCACTGAGCCAAGGTCCTTCACTCAACCACTCTGCCACTGCCACCGGGGTTTGGCCCAACAAAACTTCTTTTCAAATGTTAGGACTGATCTGTTGTCCATAGAGTTGTTAAGGGTAGAACGAGATCCCCTGGTACCTGACAATAACAGATCTGATGGTGGTAGATAGCGTCATCCTTTTTTTGTGGGTGTGCAGGTTTTAAAACTTTTTATCTGCGTATTAAAAAATTGTGCATTCCAATAATTAAAATCATTAAAAAAAATGACACTCCAATTAAAGTGCATTTTACACCTGCAGGACACCTCCGACCAGCTTCCTTTTGTTCTAGGTACTTATTCACTGTCGCCCCACCCACTCCTTCCTCCCCGGATATGCAAGTTCTTCTTCCCTGCCAGACAGCCAGGCTTTCATTATCAGCAGTTCTTTGATGTGAAAAGGGGCAGTAGGGTCATTTACACTTGATGCAACCTGTCTGCATCTTACACAGTTTAGCAACTAAAAGAAGAAGAAGGCCATGTTTGTGGAAGGTACAGTGTATATTGGTTGCTGGCACCTCATTCCCGCTTGCTTCTCCTGTGAGATCTTTTCCTTTGAAGGCAGTGGGGTTTTCTCCTGCGTCTTTGTCTTCTTCAATTGCGACTCAGCTAATTTCTCAACCTCAGCCCGATAGGGTTTGTCAGACATGGTGTCAGTGAAAGGGAGAGAAGTCTGAGAGGAGGGAAGTCTGTGTGTGCTGGGGCCTCCGCCAAGGTGACAGCTTCATCTTTTGTTGAATATTGTAGATGAGTTTGACCTTGTGGTTAGCAGGTCAATGCCTACACATAGGGGTCACGGAAAACCCTATATAGGAAACCCTTGTGGTGTGGTATGGTTAATGTTGGCCTGCTAATCGGGTGTTTGGCAGCTCAAACCCATCAGCAGATCAAAGGACAAAGATGTGTCTGTCTGCCCCTGTCAGGATTAACAGTGTAGAAAACCCTTGGAGCAATTCTAATGTGTCCTAGAGAGTGGTTGCTGTTAGATGGATGGGAATAGCAAGTAAAAATGTGACAGCTACTTGCGAAACAGAAGATAAATGTACATAAATGTGAGAAAAAAGTTTTTGTGGACAGTATAAGGCTTAAGAATTTTTCTCTATTTTACATATAATTTGAAATGTTAAGGAACTCTTAGCCATCCCTAAAGGACCCTGATGGCACAGTGGGTTGAGCCATGGGACTTCTAACCACAATGTTGAGGTTCAAATCCTCTAGCCCATTGGTAGGGGAAAAATTTACATTCTCAGAAGCCTTAATGAGTACTACTGTTTTTTTCTTTAGGGTTAGTATAAATTGGAATAAACTGTATGGCATTGTGTTTTGTTTTGATTCACCCCTTCCCATTTCCCTATGACATAATGCTAAGCCATGCCAGGGGAAAGTATTAGGAAATCAAAGTGCTTACTAATGAGATCATGTGCCTTTCTGCCCTGGAACTTTTCATTTCTGACAGAACTTTAGGGACATGGGCTTAAGAAATAACATCGCCATTGTTCTAACATTGAGAAAGATGAACCTTACATATTCATTCTTTGCCATGAATCAGACATCATCCACCCTTCTAGGTGGGATAACTTTATAGTACATTGGAACAGAGTTGTAGTAGAATAATTCATGTCGTCGCCCTGAAAAACATAGAGTGTCACATTACAGATTGAATGGTCTTCTTGTCCCACGCACCGCTGCCACCTCCATGGATTTTTGCTCTCAGTTCCTTCACGCTCTTTCAACCACAAGTCCCACCATATCCCATTACACAATGAAATAGGTAGGAGGGGCAACTGAGCAAAGTTCTCCAATGATGCAGAGAGTGTCTAGGAAGAAACCCATCTGGCACCTCCCTCCTTTCCAGAAAGATTTCCAGGAAGCCACAAGGTCTAAGCCAAAGACATTATTGGCACACTGCTTTCAATTTTGAGAAATTATGCTTCTGGTCAGCCAGGGTGCATAAGACTGAGGAAAGATATTAATGAGAAACTCATATAAACTGTGAGCCACTCAGCCAACAAAATGCAATATTTCCATAAGTATTAATTCTTAAGCTTATAGCTTAACTGAAGTCATTGGTATTGTATAATAAATAATATATGCTTCTGAGCAGTAGGAAGATACTCTTTATGAAAGACAGATGATACCTTCTAGTGTAATGCTATTTACTTATTTTAAGAACTGTAATATAATTTTAATTATTTATGAAAATTAATTATAAAATAGTTATTTAATTATTTACTTATAACTATATCACCGTGTGTTTTGTTCAGTTAATGATAACTTAATATAAAGAAAGTTTACTTTTCGATCCTTCTATTCATTCTTTGCCACAAATCAGAAATCAGCCACTGGGATTTTTATGAATATCGTTTCATTTACATGATGGTGTGATGAGACTTAGCAGGACGCTCCTAAAAGTTTAATTTTTCCAAACATGTAGAACTATTAAAGAAATATTATTCCCCTTCCTGTGTGAAGAAATGTTTAAAATGAACATAGTCAAAATCTAAAATAGTATTTTAAAAGATAACGAAAAAAATGTCATCGCCTTAACTCAGAATTCTCAGATTCTGCAATGCTTTTCTTTCAAATGATTGCCACCTCAATCTTTTCTACTCCGTTGAGTCCATTTCTTGGGAGTGTCATTTTCATCACATCATACGTCAGGCCAGTCAAATTCTGGGAGAAAAACTACAAGTAAGACCTTAAACTCAATTCTAACTTCCTTCATTCTAATGTGTGCATTGCCTTCCTCAACTACAAAGTTCCTGGTGCCATCCTGCAGCTGCCATGGAAAACCTGCCCTCATGATAATGCATGCCTAACTCAGTCCTGGTTTCTGAGGTCTCCAGTCCAAACAGGATAGTTTATCAATCAGCAATCAAACATCAGTCTTCCATATGTGCCAGAGTTGAATTGTGCTCCATAGTGTTTTGAATAGGTGTGACCCTTTTGAAGAAGATAACCAGAACTTTCTTTAGAGGACTTAACCTCTAACCTTTAGCGAGCAGCTGAGCATATTAATTACTTTCCTGACTCAGAACATTATTTTTGATGCAATGGCAGCAAGAGCTGTGTTTTAGAAGGTCAATTTGCATCTTTGCAGATGCTATCAAGTATTTACCAGGCTGAAGCATCCCAGGAAGTTCACAACCAGAGAGGTCCTGGGGAAAACTACCTAGGACAGAATGCCCCACTGGCGACCCAATGGCGGGGGGGGAGGGGGCTTGGGGGGGGGCGTGGGGCGGTGCGCACAAAGTGATAGGCATACCTCCTACTCTTTTAAAATTTGTTTAAGAGAGGGGATTTATGGGAGAGGGAAGGTCTCAAAACAATCTTGCAATATACACAAAAATAATAGTACTTCCTTGTGTTTGTCTAATACTGTATATTTATAAAGCCAGAAAGCAAAAGTAAATTGCCAGCACCAGTATGTCTTTCAGCTGTTTTAAGGAGAATACAATTTTGCAGACATTTTTAGACCACTTAAGAGTCATTCTTTCAAGCGGTCATCTAGCACAGAAGCAACAAAGCCCACGTGAAAGAAGCACACCAGCCTGTGTGATCACGAGGCATCGAAGGGATCTGGTATTCAAGCATCAAGGAACAAAAATCATATCATTGTGAATGCAGGGGAGTGCAGATTGGGGACCCAAAGCCCATTCCTGGGCTACTGGACATCCTCATAGAGAAGGGTTGTGGGGAGGAGATGAGCCAGTCAGGGTACAGTGTAGCAATGATGAAACACATGGCTTTCCTTTGGTTCTTGGATGCTTCCTCCCCCAACTATCATGATCCCAATGATACCTTGCAAATACAGCTGGACTGGAGGTTGCACACTGGCAACCTGGGCCAGCTAAACCCCTCAGGACCAGTGGTGAGAGTGACCATACCAGGAGGGTGGAGCACAGTGAGAGTAGAAAAGGGGACTCATTTACAAAGATCTTCGTATGACCGTCTCTCTGGAGGACGGACAACAGAAAAGTGCGTGAAGGGAGACGTTGGACAGTGTAAGATATGACAAAATAATAATAATGTAGACACTCACCCAGAGAAGCCCTGGTGATCTGCATCTGAAAGGTCATAGACTTGAAACACTAGGAAACATTTTTACACTGTACACAAGGGCTTCACCATGTTAGACTAGATTCCATAACAACGGACAATAACAGTTTTCTAGTTGTCTTGAAAATTTCCCTGGAGTCTTTCTTATTACTTTCTCATCCGTCGGTTTCAAAGGTGTAACCAGGTTAGCTGAATTGATGCATTTAACTTTTTACTAGTTGCCTAGTCCTTTAAAAGACATAATAACAAGATCTTGTCCTCAGGATAGCTCACAAGCACATCTCATCCGTCACATGCTGCCAGAAGCCACTGGCAAGCATGATAGCACACCGTGCCACTGATTGCCTCCAGTTCCCCCCCACCTCTACCCCATCTCCATCCCCTGGCCTTTTCTTCCTCCTTCCCCACCCCTGCAGATTTCAGCCTCATGGTTTTTATTTTGGGTATTTTACGGATATCTTTAGCGTTTTCAGGTCTCTCGTGAACCCTGGTGGCGTGGGGGGTTACATGTTGAGCTGCGAATCTCAAGAGCAATCTTGCAAAACCACCAGGTACTCTTCTGGAGAAAAATGAGGCTTTTGACGCGTCAGTAGAGTTCTTCTCTTGGAACTCCACAAAAGCAGTTCTCCTTGTCCTAAAGGATCACTCTGAGGCAGAATAGACACGATGGACTGGTCTGGAGTTTGATTTGAGTGAGCATTGTAGCTAAACTATTTTAATACTCTTTAAAGCAAAAGTCAAACTCACTGCCATCAAGTCGTTTCTGCTCACAGTGACCCTATAAGACAGGGTAGAATAGCCTCTGTGGGTTTTGAAGACTGTTTTTTTAAAAAAATAAATCATTTTTTGGGGGGGGGTGCTCATACAACTCTATCACGATCAGTACATACATCAATTGTATACAGACCACATTTGCACATTTGTTGTCATCATCATTCTCGAAACGTTCTCCTTCTACTTATGTCCCCAGTATCAGTTCCCCATATTTCCTCTCTGTCCCCACTCTCCTCCCCTTGAACCCCTAATAATTTACAAATTGTTATTATTTGGACATATCGTACACTGCCCAATGTGTCTCTTCACTGACTTCCCTGTTGTTCCTATCCTAAGGAGGAGGTCATATGTAGATCCCTGCAATTGGTTTCCCCCTTTCTACTCCACCTTCCCGCCAACCTCCCGGTAGCACCACTATCACCCCTGATCCCGAAAGGGTCGTCTGTCCTGAATTCCCCATGTTTCCAGCTCCAGTGTACCTTCCCTGGTTTGGCTGGATTTGTCAGGAAGAATTGGGTTCATGATAGTGGGTGGGAGAAAGCATTTGAGAACTAAAGGAAAGTTGCACATCTCATTGTTACTTCACTGTGTCTTGACAGGCTCATCTCCTCTGTGCAACCCCTCTGTAAGGTGATGTTGCTTCACTTATTGATGGGTTTTATACTCCCCCTCATTTATAATGATAAAATTTTTAGTTCTTTGATGTCTGATACCTGATCCCTTCAACACCTCATCGTCACCCAGGCTGGTGGAAGGCTGCAACTTTTAATGAGTGTAAAAAATAATCTCATTTTCTCCTATGCAGTGGATGGTGGTTTCAAACTGCAGAACTTGCAGTTAGCAGCCGAACATGTAGCCACTACAGCACTAGAACTCCATATTGTAATACTCAGGGGAAATAAAAGAGAAATCGTCACCTCTTGTATAACCATGGCTAATTTATTTTTTCTCAGATTGGCCTGTTTTGGAATCTCTAGGTTCTCTGCTACCCAACAATATGCCTCATTGGAGTAGACTACAAATTTATGCTCCTTACTTACCCTATTCCGATAGCTTCTTCACAACACCCAGGTTAATGAGCTCCCCTCACTAGTTCTCACAGGATCTTTCCCTAAATCAGTGGTTCTCAGTCTTCCTAATGCCATGACCCTCATGTTATGGTGACCCCCAAACCATAAAATTATTTTTGTTGCTACTTCATACCTGCAATTTTGCTACTGAATCAGGTGACCCCTGTCAAAGGGTTATTTGACACCCAAAGGATTTGCGACCCACCTCTACAGATGGAGTCTTAGAGGCTTTCTGAGTGGCCTTTTGGTATGTGTTAATTTGGACTTTGTCATCACCACGTGGTGGCCTTCAGGTTCCAAAAAGTGCTCTCTAGAGGGAAAGTTGGGAATTGCATTGCATTTTCTGAACTAGCCTCAGAAGTTTTACAGCATCAATTTTGCCTTATTTCTTGATTAAAAGCAAGTCCTAGAGCTGTCCAAGTTCAAAGGGAGAGAAATTAGACCATGCCTCTTGATGAGAAATTTAAGGTTCAAAAAGAGCATTTAAATTGGGAAATATAGCAGCCATCTCTTGAAAAGAATCTTTCTGCTGTTGCTGTCAGTAAATGCTACCCAGAATTGGCACCGACTATTAACGTCTTTAGTTGTGTACTCATTATCTTAGTGTCCTTATGAAGCCCTGCACTTAGTAGCCCTGTCCTCTAATTATCTTACAAATGAATGAAACTCAGCAATATTATTTCAGAGTAACCTAAATGCAATCTGGATTTGCTTTTACTACTATTAAGTCATTCTCTTTAGGACTAATGTACTCTTGGCTAACGAAGTCTTTATTTATTTATCTTGTTTGTTTGTTTGGGTGCATCACTGTCCTCTGGTGGTTGTGGGAGCTAGCTAGCCTAATGAAGCCTTTTTAATCTGCCTTATGAACGCAGTCTAGCAAATATCTTCATCTAAATTATGGCCAACAATAGCAAATTCACGATATGTAAGAGGATTTCAGAAAGCTCCAGCTGTTATTTTCAATGTATATGAGGAATCACCATATAACCAAACCTGGCCATGAATAAGCAGACATTTAGTCTACACAGTGTTTGATTCATGTCTCCAGTTATTTCAGCCAACGCACTGGTCCTAAAGGGGCTATCTTCAGCCGCTTCCCCCACCCCCAGCTCCTTGATAGAATATGAGCGCTCATTGGTAATGATCTGGTTTTCACATATAAAAAATATGTAAAATATAAAGTATTTCCAGAATAGTAAAATACACACAACAGTTAAAGAGAAACATAGCTTTCAGGGCTGTAAGTATCTACACGGCCACCAGCAGTGGAGGAGAGTTCCCATCTCACCACATCAACATTTATTGCTCTCTAACTCTCTGATTTGGGCTATCCTCTCGGTGTTGGGTTGTATCTCCTGGTATCTCATGGTTATTTGAATTTGCATTTCTCTGTTGGCTAATGACTGGGAGCATTTTCTCAAACATTTCTTGGCCATTCGGGCTTCCTTGCTAGTGAAATTTCTCTTCAGGTCTTTGTCCACTTCTGGAGGGGGTTAGCTGTATTCTTTTTTGTAGTCATGTATGTTTTTGTAAGAAGTCTTTGTTTGTTGTGCCACTGCTAAAAATCCTCTCCCAGTCTATAGGTTTTCTTGATACTCTTTTGGTGAAGGCTTTTGATGCAAACAGGTGTTTTATCTTTAGTATATCCCATTTGTGGATTTCACCTTCACCTGTGTGTGTCCCCTTCTCTACTGTAGTTAACTTATGTATTCCCTGTGCCAAGATTCTTAGGTTTATCCAGATTCCTTTGGTGATGGTCCTGGTAGTTTGAGGTTTTACTTCTAGATTTGTGATCTCCCTTGAGTTTGTTCTTGTGCATGGGGTGAGATAAGGGTCTTGTTTCATTTTTTCTACATGTGGCTTTCCATTGTTTCCAGCACCACCTGTTAAAGAGGGCTTCCCCCTCCCACGTGGTGTCTTGTAATTCCTTGTCGAAGATCAGTTGTCTAAATGCTGATGATTTTATTTCTGTCCTATTTCATCAGTCTGATTATCTGCCATTATTCCTGTACCGTGCTGTTTGGACCACCGTGGCTGTGTAATACGTATTAAAGTCATGTAAAGTGAGTCCTCCAAATTTGTCCTACTTTTTAAGGAATTTCCTGCTAATTCTAGGCTTCTTCCCTTTCCATCTGAAATTGGTGGCCAGTCTTTGTAGTTCTTTGAAGAAGGTTGTTGGTATTTGAATTGGGATAGTGTTAAATTTATATCGAGCTGGGTAAGATGACATCTTTACTATATTTAGTCTTCTGATCCACAAGCATGGGATATTCTTCAATTTGTGGAGGTTGCTTGTGATTTCCTATGGTAGGGTCCTGTAATTTTTTCCTTTTAGTCAGCTTTTGGGTGTTTTTTTTTTTTTTGTTAGATATAGCCTTAGATATTTCACTTTGTTCATGGCTATTGTGAAGAATTCTGTCTTGGTGATCTCTTCCATGGTCTTATCTGATGTGTATGGCAAACCGATGAATTTGTTGTATCCTTCCTCTGCCACTGTAAGTGCTCCTGTTGTACAGTTTTGGGGATTTTCAATGTTTAGAATCATACTGTCTACAAATAGTGATCATTTCACCTTCTTCTCTCCCGGCTGGATGTCTTTAATGTCCTTTTGCTGCCATATGTTGTTAGGACCTCCAGTACTACGTTGAAGAGAAGTTCAGAAAAAGGGTACCCTTGTCTGGTCCCTTTTTCATTGAGATTGTTATTCTCTTTTCTTCTTTGACTATGATGTTGGCTGTTGACTTTTTGTAAATAGCTTGTATTAACTTGAGGAATTTTCTTTTCTTTCCTCTCCTCTTGAATGTCTTCATTTTAAATGGATGTTGGATATTGAAAAATGTTTTTTTTTGCAGCAATTGATATTATCATGTGATGCTTTTCCCTTTTTATAATAATGTGGTGAATACTGTTAATGGACTTTTGGATTCTGAACCATCCTTACACTCCTGGAATGAATTCCACCTGATCATGATGGATGATACATTTTATATAATTTTGTATCCTATTGGCCAATAGTTTGTTAAGGATTTTTGCATCTATATTTATTAGAGATATTGGTCTGTGGTTCTCTATTCTTTTCCTATTTGGGTATCAAAGCATACTGACTTCATAGACTGAGTTTGGGAGTTTACCATCTTTTTTTATGCTCTGGAATAATTTGTAGAGAACAGGTGTCAGCTCTTCCCTAATGCTTGTGAAGCATTCTTCTGTGAAACCATCTGGTCTGGGAGCTTTTATCATTGGTAGTTTCTTGAGAGGCATCTCTATTCCTTCTTTGGAAAGGTGTCTATTGAAGTTCTTGACCTTCATCTGGGATAATCTAAGGAGAGATTTTTGTCCATGCCTTCCATCTTGTTGAAACCATTAAAATACAGGTTTTCATATTACTTTGTTATTATTCCTTTTTATCTTCTTGGAATCTATTGCAATTTCTTGGTTTCATCCCTCATCCTGCTATGGATGTTTGCTCCTCCCTTTCCTTGGTTAAGTTTGCCAGCAGTCTTTCAATTTTGTTTATGCTTTCAAAGAACCAGCTTTTTGCTAAATCGGTTTTCCCCCCATTATACTCTTGTCTTCCCACTCACGAACTGTGTCCCGATTTTTATGATTTCTTTTCGTTTGCTATGGAAGGGTCTGTTCTGTTGACTCTGTTCTAGTTGCTGGCAGTTTTGTGAAGCATATCAGTCGTAAGTCTTTCTTCCTTTTTCATATATGCATCAATCACGGTCAAACGTCCTTTTATCACTGATTTTGCTGTATCCCCTAGGTTTGGGTACATTATATTCTCAGTCTCGTTAGTTTGTAGAGATTTCCTAATTTTTCCTCTAATTTGGGCCAGCACTCATTCGTGTCACAAAAGATCATTCTGCATCCTCCAATTGTTTGCCCTTGTTTTTCTGGTGGCCTTTTGTGGATCTCCAGCTTGATGGCATGGAAGTCTGAGAGGGATGTCTGAGTAATCTCTATGTGTTTAATTTATTCAGGCTCGACTTGTATTCCAGCATGTGGTCCATTTTTGAAAATGAGCCATTTGCACCTGAAAAGAATGTGATTTTTTTGAATTTGCATGGAAAAGTCTCTAAATGTCTATCAGGTCATGTTGCTCGATTGTAATGTTTAACTCTGTAACCAACTTGCTTAGCTTCTTTCCCAGTGATGTCTTTCTCTGATAGCAGTATTTTAAAGTCACCAACTATGATTCTTGCATCTGTGATTTCTTTTATCATCTTTTGAATAGTTTGTTTGATGAATGTCATGGATTTGTTGTTAGATATGTATATATTTATTATACTCATTGATTCTTGGTCTCCTGATCCTTTGAGAATTTTATAATGCTTCTCCTTGTTATTGATTATGGTTTTCACCTTGAGGTCATTTGGTTGGAGATTAGGTTTGCAACCCCTGCTTTTTTTAGTTGTTGTTTGCCTGTTATATTTCCTGCCAGCCTTTTCACCTTAGGTGATTTTTGTTTGTGAACTTAAGATATGTTTCTTGAAGGAAAAAGATTGATGAGTTATGTTTTCTGAGCTGGTCTTTTAATGAGTTAGTTCAGCTGTTGACATTCAGAGTTCTTACCACAATGTGTGGTTTCATTCCTCTCATCTCATAGCTTTTGTGTTTGGGTGCTTTCCTATTTCCTTTCATATAAGTGTGTTTTATTATGTGGGGGACTTCACTCTTGCCTTTTCTTTCCCCTCTGAGGTAATGTTACTTGGTAGCTGTTTTCAATGCATTGACTTATGGGTGGAGTTGTGCTATATGGTATTCTCCTAATTGTGCTTCATGGAGGTTGGTCTTCTGACCTCAATGAGTTAGCAAGGATTTTCCACAGGGTTAGGTGTCTTATGTAATATTTTTTGAGAATTTCCTTCCCTGGAAAGATCTGTACCTCACCAGCTATCATAATAGGTTAGTTTGGAAAGGCAGAGGATTTTCTGGTTGGCAATTTTTTCTCCAGCTTTTGGAAGATGTTGCTCCATGCTTTCCTCCTCGTCATAGTACCTGCTGATAGATCTGAACATATTCCTACCTGATCACCATTGTATGTGACCGCTGTTTTCACTCTAGCTGCTCTTAAAATTTTCTTTTTCCTCAAAGTTGGATAATTTAGCTCTTACATGTTTTGTTTAGTTTTTTTCCTGGGGTTTAGTTTAATTGATGTCCTCTCTGCTTCCTATATGAATGTCTGATTCTCATTCATTAAGGTGAAGAAGTTTGCTTCCCCAAATTTTCCCACTAAGTTGGCTGTTGACATTTTCATGATGTCTTGTTTTGATGGAACAATTGCCATATGTACTCATGTATAAGCCGAGTTTTTCAGCACATTTTTTATGTTGCTTTTAAAATTAAGTGTCTTGACTGATATTCCAGTTGGCTTATACTTGAATGTATATGGTATTAGAATATTGTTCCTCTTCATAGCATCTGTAATTGATTTCATGTTTTCTTCTCTTTGATGGTTTGTTTGTCTCCCCTCCCTCACCCCACCCACCCCCCACATGCTGGTACAATTCTCTGCTTCTTCTAGTCCATTGGTGATGTCTGTAATCTTGTGTTCTGCTTCTGTTACCTCATCCCTTAGTTCTTATATTTCCCTTTGGTGTGTGAATTTTATCCCCTCCACCATGGATTTCATTCCCTCTATTGTGGAATTTATCTCCTCTGTCATTGTATCCTTATTCTGTATTGCTTCCCTCTTGTCCTGTACTACTCAAAGCAGAATTCTGAGATGTATTTTTGTGGCAGATTGATCTCAGATTCTTCTATGAGGATTGCTAGGTTTATTACTTTCTTTGCTGTTGCGCTTTGTTATTTTTCTTTTCTCGTTGAGAGTGTTGAGCTATGTTGCTCTCTGCATGCCATTATGAATGAACTGGGCACCATGTGCCTTGAAAATCGACAGGCCCTGAGCTCTTTCTCTGTTACTGGTAAGAGTGTTTTGGAGGGCTATTAGTGGCCTATTACATTAGTGGGTTGGACTGCTATATAGACAGGATGCAGTGGCAGTGGGGGACCTTAAAGGTTGGGCTAAGGCAGACAACTCTACGTGTGTTCTTAGACTGGGTTGAGGAGGGCCTAAAGCATGGGCGAGGGCCTGGTATTGACTGTCTGGTCACTATTTGCAGTTTTTAAAAGATCTTCTGAGGAGCCCCAAACTGGTAAATCAGTATTTGACTTGGACTGTGGCTATAAGAACATGGTAACTTTTCCTGTTTTGTTACATTAAAATCCTAGACTGTGTTCTGGGGATTAGAATTCTGGCTGTCTTGTTATGTTCATGGTATGATAATAGATAGAATTCTAGCTGCTTATAGCATAAAGCTGCACAAAAGAACTCAATTTGGAATTGAAAACATTAAAAAAAGTTTCTTTTTATAATGGGCTTGTGGGGTGCCTTGATGTCAGGGCTGTGCCATGCAGTCCCTTAGGGAAGGGGGGACCAGATTAGCAGAGTGAGTTTGAGGTCAAGTTGATGTGGATTCTCCCCCAGCTGCACTCCTGTGTCACTTCCAGCTCTGTCCTGCCCAGCAGTGCGGGTTTGCTCTGGGATTCTGTGTTCTGTCACATGTAAATATTCCAAAGACTCTTCAATTTCTGCAAATTAGAATCTAATTACCTGCCCATGCTGAAAGGCATGGAGCTGGGGAGAGGGGAAAAGAGAATGGCCGATGTAGTTATTCCATTCCTGACTGGAGAGGGGAGCTGAAAAGTCTTTGACCACAGGAACAGGACAGGGAGGAGAGGGGGGGAACTTTGGTGTGAAGTCTTGTGTCTATGAGAGTCTGAGATTATGACCACTTTTAGGCAGAAGCCTGAGAAAATTACTGCTTTCTGTGGAGAAAGTGGTGGTAGACTCCATCCCTCTGAACCTGGCAAGGTGTCTGTGTGCAGACATAGTGAACTTAGAGCATTTTGGTGGATTCTTGATTTGCTTTGGGTGTTCAAATTGCAGGGGGAGATCTGAATCAGATCCTAGTACACTGAGTCTATTTTTAGCTCCCTGTCTCCCAGTATTTGCCTCCTTCTATCTTAATTTTATGGTCTTACAACAGGAGCACCAGATGGGTGATTTTTCCTGAACACCATCTTAACTCCTCAGCGTCCAAGTTGATTTATAAATGTTAAATCATTCTGGATATTCTCCTTGTCAGAACATGTGTATTAAGTAACTCTGTGAGCATATTGTGCTGGACTTCAGTCATGGAGGATAATTCTGTGTGATTGTTGTGCAAAACCATAAACCCTACATGCAGTATTTTTAATTCTACCTTGGTTAATGAGAAGATAATCTATTGTACTAAATCTTTATCTCTTGCTAAAATGGTAATTATATACTAGAAAAATGAGTTTTGTGGTCAGACTGATTAAACTTCTAATCCATATGCTTAGGTGTGTGTTTGACTTTGGGAAATTACTGAACTTTGAGTATCAGTTAATTCATCTGTAAAATTTTATACCTATCTCCATGTGCTTGTAGAAGTCATAAACAAACAAATAAATACAATTTTCTGTGGTAATATGTATGTCTGTCCCTTTTCTCAACCCAATTTTGTCCATCTTTCCTATATTTTCTTCTTTCTTATCCAAATTTTAAATTAATATGTCTTGACATAATCTACTTATCCATATAAAATCCTAAAGTCCTTACTGAAGAAGTAGAGCACAATTATATAACTCTCTTAAGAGGCACATACATAGATCATGTAACATTTGTAGTCAGCATGTTGTGTGATGTCCAGTAAATATCTTTTATCCTGCTGAATCCCATGTTAATTTTAATTCTTCAGCTTGTTACATAGCTGCAGCTCTGATCTTTGAGCCTCATACCCACCTTGGTAGAATAGCAGGATAGTTAAATAGCACTATTTTATGATTTATCAAGTAACAAACGACTTTAGTCTCTTGGGATCTCAGGAATCTTCCTCTGTTATTATCCGATCTTATTCTTGAATCTGTAATACAAAAGGGAAAATAGCATGGTGTTTTAAGAATTATAGGATCTCCCTTTTCTCTCTCAATTCTACTCATTGTTGAGCAGAACTTTGTACCTCACAGGCTGCTCTTCTGTACTTTGTCATAGCTGACCTATTCTTTGTAGTATCACCTACTGTTTCTAAAGCTACCACCACAATGCTGGCTTCTACACAAGCCATTCTTACTAATTGGAAGGCTGTTATTCCTCTCTGTGCCACCCTCTCTTTCTGACTAAACAGCTCTATTGTTCCTTGTACAAAATGGACCAAACATGGTACATCCTAATCGCTTTTATCCAAATGTTTACTGCATTGTCCCTAAGCTTCCCTCCTTATCCTAGTTTCCTTATTTATTCGACATGTGATCTAATCAATTCAAAGTAATGAACCCATTATTTTGTTTGTGTGAGCAAAGATGTTCTGCTCTCATCTATGACCCATACAATAAAAAAGCTATTCAAATATTTTGCAACACTCTATTACTAAGTTTGATATTCATCCGCCAAGATTGATTAGCAAAATATTTTTAGATGAAAATTTAAAATGTGCTTCTTTTTTATCAACTATGATCTTAATGATATCAGTTCAACATTCCAATTCATGGAGGTCAGTTTCAATATTTCATTCATCATTCTCTGTTCCCCCTACTTTGTGTTATATCCAGGTGTGTCTGCCTAATGTCAAGTCTCCTTATTTATGATTTGTTAATGATAATGAACAAGACAGATCCAGGGATATCTGCTTTGGTTAAAGTAGCAAAAGAGAGACGTTTTCAAATTTACCCTTTACTTTTTCAAAGTGAGGAGAATTTCTGTTGGATGTTCTGTATTATTGGTCATGTTTTTAGGATGAAGTAAAAGATTTCTGTGCACAGGATTGAATTTCTCAAAAGGAGATATTTTTCTCACAGTATATTTAACAAGAAGTTGATTATAATTTGCAGGTTTTATGCCAAATAGCTAACATTTTCCCTCCCTTAAATTTACAGGTTTCACTGAAGTCAAGTTACTCCATAATTTATTTGGGTATATTTATAAGATGCCCAAATAAATCATGGCAATGGAGTCAATCTTTTGCTTAATGTGCCTTTTTTAATAACTGCTGAGATAAGTCATGAAGATCCTTTACAAGTTGCCTACAGGGGACTCACAATGATTATACTTGGCATATATTGGGCTCAAGATATATTATTAGTGATAATAGTAATCGTCATAACAGCATCAGTAGCAGTTGTAATAGCCATCATTTTGTTCTACTTACCACTACACTATAAGTGACATCTCATTTTTTTCTTATTTTATTGATTAGAAAAACTCGGGCAAGTTAAAAACCAAAATAAAACACTCTTCTACACTAGCAGCTATGCTAAAGTTATTAACCTAGGATTAATCTTACTCTAAACCCTAAACATTTTCAAATATGCCCTAAAGTCTCTCATGCCTCTCACACACATACACATATAACTTTTTTTATACTGAGTACATCTAAGACATTTGTCTATGACTGCCTTGGAAGGGAGGTTGCATTGCCAAGAACCCTACATATCTAGGAGGACCTGTGGAGAAGAGAAGGTAGGTCAATAGTCTGCGGATCACTCATAACTCTGAGGCAAACTTCAGATATATCTTTTTTAATCCTTAAGAAAATCATTCTGCAGACTTTTCACACTTGAAGGACTACTGAGATTAAATGTGTCATCTATGATGCAAGGTGAACATTAAAAGTGGAAATTGCTCCAAATCTCCTGTGCTGATGCTGGTCCAAACTCCTCGACTTAGCAAAGTTCATTTATAGAAACATTAGGTTGAGTTTTTATACTTGTGACAACTAGACCATAAAAAATACCAGATAGTTAAATAGCGTGGAGTCTCTTAGCTGAGGGAACAATTTGCAAGGTCAAAATAAGTCATTCAAGGTTTGGAATTTTATCTTCTTTTTTTATTTCTAAATTTCCATTTTACTTTTGTTTTAAGGTGCTATTGTTTTCCTGAGTTTTGTAGAATTTTGTTTGTATTTTCCTTGATTTTTTAAAGACTGTTTTATTGGGGACTTGTATAACTCTTAGCACAATTCATACGTACATCCATTGTGTCTAGCACATTTGCACATTTGATGCCATCATCATTCTCAAAACATTTGTTTTCAACTTGAGCCCTTGATATCATCTTCTCACTTTCGCCCTCCATCCATGAATCCTTGATAATATATAAACTATTATTATTTTGTCATGCCTTACCCTCTCCATTGTCTTCCTTTGCCCACTTTTCTCCTGTCCATCCCCCAGAGAGGAAGTTATATGTAGATCCTTGTCATTGGTTCCCCCTTTCAACCTCACCTTCCCTCCACTCTTCCGGTGTCACTACTCTCACCATTGGTCCTGAGTTCCTTGTGTTTCCAGTTCCTATCTGTACTCGTGTACATCCTCTGCTCTAGTTGTATATGTAAGGTGGAATTGGGATCATGATAGTGGGGGGGGGGTATCATTTAAGAACTAGAGGAAAGTTGTATGCTTTTTCATTGCTATGGTGCACCCAATTGACTGGTCTACATATGTAAATGACTGTATTTAGACCTCCATAAATACCCTTTGCCTCCTAGTTCTTTTCTCTGTTTCCTTTTACTTTCCTCTTGTCCTACCATCATACTCAGTCTTCATTTGAGTTTATGTAATTCCTCATGGTTACATTGCCCTTGATCAAGCCCTACCAGGCCTCTTACACCCTCCTCCCCACTGATTTTGGATCACTTGTTGTTCCCTTGTCCCTGGCTTTGTTAACACTGCTTCCTTTCCCTCACCTCCCCCTTGGATTCAGGTAGTTCGTAAAGGAGAGGGGACATCTCTCACAAGACTTCTGTTTAGTGTTCTAGCCAGATCTGGCTCTGAGCTACCTGCAACATAAAGCAGTGTGGAACTTCGCCTATTGGGAATCTATGCTCACAACAGTGTATGTCTGGGTGCAGACTTGTGCCCCTTTAGCAGGCATTTGCCATGTGATTAGCGTAATGATGAAGCTTCCATAACCTCCAGAGGCTAAGTTTCTGAGTAAAGTTTCAGGCTCAATGGAAGTCAGAGCCCAGAGACTTATTCTTAATGACAATACTTTCAGTCCTAAACCCAACTGGACCCAACCTCTTTTCAGTTGCATGAGTTGATAAATTCCATATTATGCTTCAGCCATTTTGAGTTGAGTTTTACTCAAAATCAAACAACAACAACAATAATAAAAGTAAGCGATAACTCTTATTGAAGGGATATTTCCCTCAGACCTTCTACTTTGATGAAGTAATACTAGTGTCCTCCTATGATCCCTTTCGGGACTAAGTAAGTAAGTATTGCTCACTTAGCTTGTTTCTCTTACTTCCTTACCCAAAATCCTCTGACAGGGAATTTTTTCTGACCCATGGCAACCCTATAGGGTAGAGGAGAATTGCCTCTCTGGGTCTCTCAGATTGTAAATGGAAGCAGAAACCTTCATCTTTCTCCGTCAGAGGAACGGGTGAATTTGAACTGCCAATCTTGTTAGCAGCCCAACTCATAACTCCCTCTACCACCATGGATTACTTTCCTTATCTGCCTCCATTTCCTCTGAAGGGATTCTAAACCACACCTGCCATACTGTTGAACCTGAGAAACCAAATGCTGAGCTCTCTATCCCATCTCACGGTTTTCTTGATGGCAAGAAAGCCTTCAAACATCCATTGAGGGATAAGGCTTGACACCTGAGGTGCCGAGATGAACTGCTATGCAAATGCATTCCTGAGGGATGACACTTTTGAAGAACTGTAGCATGTTAACTTTCTCAAATAACACTAGCTAGAGGTTTTTTAAAATTCATTATGCCATGATGATTAATTTCATTCAGAGTCCTGATCCATTTTGCTGAGTGGTTGAAGTATTTGGAAAGTGCAGATTTCTGAAATTAACATGTGGCTGTGGGAAGATATGACTGTACCTTCTCACCCCCATCTCCTATCTGACTGGTACTACAGATTCCATACCTAAAGGTCACCTTGAAGTTCTGATTCTGATTGATTCAGCTTGATGGATGTGTCCAGAGTTCAAAAGCCTGACATTGTGTGAGGGCAGAACCATTTTGTGAAGCATCGCAGTAAGTGAGAGAGGAAGGGCCCTCAGCTTTCTGGCTTTCAGGAAAGGATTTCACATAGAACTGATTTATTCTAAAGAAAGAAAACAGGAACATTAATATTTTAATTTACAGTGTGTGTTTTATATTCCTATATCACATGAACACAGGAAATCATACTCTTTTTCACTGATGACTTTGGAAATAGGTCCTCATAAAGATATAAAGGCCCATCCATGTGTGGATGATGTGTTAGGGCTTTAAAAACTCAATCAAAGGAGTCTCTGTGAGGTTTTCTATTCTGGTCAATAGGTACAGTCTCAGATACTCACTGGGGCAGTTCTGCTCTGTCCTATGGGGTCAGTAGGAATCACCATCAACTTAATGACAGTGAGTTTGTTTTGGTTTTTGTATGCATAAAAGGTTGGTAGTTGGAACTAGGACAGACTTGATGACCTAGTTTCAAAAGTAAAGAATGTAGCCTGGAAAACTCGATGAAGCAGCTCTATTCTGCCCACCAAGGATCGTCTTGTGTCAGACCTGGTTCAATAAACAGCACAATAAACCCCAATCAAATGGGAGCAATGATGGCTCAGTGGTAGACGTCTCACTTCCCAAGATTCAATTCTCAGTCAATGTGCTTGATGTACAGCTATTATCCACCTGTTAGTGGATATGTGCATGCTATGGTGCTGAGCAGTTTTCAGCATAGCTTCCACATTAATACAGACTAGAAAGGAAAGTCTGGTGATCTATTTCAGAAAATCAGCCCATATAAACTCTAGGAATCAAAGCAATTCAATCCCAGTCAACATGGGGTGCCAATAAATGGAGTGGCAACTCAATGGCAATTAACAACTAACTCCAGGTAGAGTTGACAATAATGAGATGCAGCAAATCTTTCAGAACATTCAGTTGTTGATGTAGCTCTACTCAAAATGAAAAGAAAGAGCTACCTTTCTCCTTTAGTATTTGGGAAGTTTCGGGTAGAAATATAGAAGTCATCAAAGATCAAAGTGTGCCTAGAAATATATCCTAGGCATTAGTGAACTGAACTACCTGACGTTGGCTAATTTGAATCTAACAAATATATAATCTGCTATGCAGGGAATGACAAATTGAAGAGAAATTCCATTGTTTAATAGTCAAAAAGTATATTGCAAGTACAGCATTGAAGTACAATACTGTCAGTGATAGAATAATATCCATACTCCTATAAGGAAGTGCAATTAACAGGACATAGTCAAATTTGTGCACAAACCACAAGTTCCACAAATGCAGAAACTGAAGATTTCTGCTAACTTCTTTAGGCAAAAGTTGATAAAATAGCTATTTATTTTAACAGATGATTGATAAATACAGGTGATTAGAATGAGTAAGATGGAAACCAGGAAGAAAGGCTGGTTGTTAGGGAAATATGCCCCTTTTGATAGAACAACCCTGGAGATCACATGATAGAATTTTGCAAAACCAACACCTTACTCATTGAAAATGCTAGTGTGTGTAGTATGTGTGTGTGTGTGTGTGTACACTAGAATGTTAGAGACAATTGATATATGGATTGTAACAAGCTGTAAGGGTCCCCAATAAAATTATCTAAAAAAAAGTCATATATGAAGAAAGAAAAGATCTTTACAAAGGCAAGAAATAAAAATGGATGTCAGAAGATATCAAATGGAATATAAAATGGAATAAATAATGAAGTAAAAGAGATAAATAGAACATTTCAATGGATTGCTCAAGAAGACAAAGTATTACAATGAAATGTGAAAAGACCTGGAGTTAGAAAACTAAAAAGGAATATCACACCTGACATTGGAACTTCTCAAGCTTAAAGTACTTCAGTTCTGAAAATAGTTAACTTCCTATTGCAGTATTGATTCTAGGGGTATAATAATGAAAAACACAGAAATTATGGAAAGCTGTTGAGTTAACATACACCGTCGGTGTCCTAAAAACAATTTACTGACAATTTGCTCTTTCAGGAGGCAGCATATGATCAACAACTGATGTATGGACTTTCAAGCTGAACTAAAGGCATTGGTGAAGAACAACCCGAATCAAACTCAATGCCAATGAATTCATCAGCCCACGTGGGTTTCTACAGGAGTAGAAATTTCATCTTTCTAGCCTGGAGTTGTTGGTGGTTTCAAACACATGACCTCGTGGTTAGCAACTCAACACATTGCCACTACACCACCACAACTCCTTGGTGAAAAAAAAAAAGCCTTCAGGAATTGGTAGTATGTCAATTGAGATATTTACACAAATAGATGCTGCACTAGAAGTCCTCACCCGATTATGCCAAGAAATTTGAAAGAGCTACCTGGCCAACCAACTGAGATCCATATTTGTGTCCATTCTGGAAAAAAAAAGATGATCTAGTAGGATATGGAAATTATCTAACAATAGTGCTGTTTATGTTCCAGGAAATAACTTAGTATATACATTTTTGGGACACTTGACCTAAGTGTGCGCTCTGTTGTTATATAGAGTGGCAAATAAATTTTAATTACTTAGATTTTGTTGGTTGAAAATGTTCTTGAGAAAAAAAGTCATCATGGGCAAAAGACATCGCACAAAATAAGTAGTAGATTTAAACCTGGACAAAATGATAGATATTTAAATAAATAGACTATGTGAAAAAAATGAAAACTCATAGTCATATGAGAGGAATAAAATAGAACACCAAGATGCTATGAAAAACTCACAGATTGGGACAAAAAGCATTTAAAGAGCATAGGATCACTAAAATGTATAGTAGGAAGAAACCAAACTTACTGTCAATGAGTCAATTCAGACCTTCTAGGACAGACACCTCAAATTATGGGCCCCCGGGGACATTTACGTTTTTGCTGCCCTGCCTGTCCTGCTTAGCGACCGACTCATTCTGGGCCCGCAGTGAATTTGTTCATAGTTTTTTGTTTTGTTATGTTTTTTTAAACTAGAGTCCAGCCCTCTAATAGTCTGAGGGACAGTGAACTGGCCCCCAGTTTTAAAAGTTTGAGGACCCTGCTACAGAACAAGGTAGAAATTCCCGAGTGGGCTTCTGAGACTCTTTGCAGGAATTGAAGACCCCATATTTCTCTTGAGGAGTGGCTGGTGGTTTCAAACTGCTGACTGTGTTGTCAGCAACCCAACCCATGACCACCATGCTACCAGTATAGTAGAATAAACTGGTTAAAATAACATGGTGTACACAGCTAAATTAAAACCATCCAAGGAGACTGTCTAGGATGCAGGAGAGAAAGATAAAAGGATGGAACATATTTGAGAGACTTAGAAGGTCAAATAAAAGGAGTTATTAAAAGAAATCATAGAAGGAGATATATAACTTGGGAAACTAACATGGAATATAATATTCTATATTCTAGTAAGTCCTGAAAATGCTATACAAAAACAAACCCACAAAAAACCATGATAAATAAAAATGAATTTACATTTTTACACAAAATCATATAGCAAGAATATTAATAAAGAGATATTAAAAGTAATCAGAAAGAAAATAATGCATACCATATGATGATAAAGCAACAGGCAGTGTTTCCTTCTGTTGTGCATAAAACAGAATCGGTCAGAACTGACTCTAAGACATCTAACATGTATAATATGACAGAAAACATTTAAACAGTAACAAGAACTAAAAGATGAGGAAGTAATATATGAAGTTTTGATACTATACCTTAATATTTAATTACTGATTCAGTGCCTTTCATGGCTATGCATTTATTCTGTTTTTTAAATTTATTTCTTCTTGAGATAGTTGCACAAGGTTGAATAAAAAAGTATAACTAAAAAATCATAAAACCCTTTTGCTAACTGACAATATTCCACTGTGAAGCTATTGCTTCTTATTATATCCTCGATTTAGAGCTATACATTTCTGAAGGCAGTGGCTCCCTTTTCTAACATTTCTCCAAAGAATTCTTCACTCTGTCTTTGTTATTCCATGACAAAACGATAATTGCACAGTCTTGGGGAACTCCAATTGTGTTCCTTGGATATGTTCTTTAGAACAAGTCTTAAGGTGGGTGGAATAAAGTGTGCCAGTGAAATTGGGTGTATATATTGTCGTGAAAAAAAAATCACTCAGTGCAACTCTGCCGGCCTTTTCCTCACCAGTGCGTTTAAAAAAATCTTCTTGATAATAAGCCCCTTTTTTATTCCAGTGTCCTTGGAGATGATCTAACAAAATTTACCCTTTGCAGTTCCAAAAAACAGTTAGTATAACCTTCTAACTTGATCTCTTTGCCTCGAAGTTACTTGGCCTTGCTGATCCCTATAAAGCCACTGTGTTGATTGAACCTTGCTCTCTGGATCATATTGATAAGTTGAAAATTAAACCCCTATTGTGGCTCATTCTTTAAAATCATTTTCATTGGCTTTAATCTTCTTAAAAGACTAATTAAAGCACTTGATCCATCTAAAAGTATCAAAAAGAATTGATCATTTTTCTGATGTTAAAAAAAAAGTTTTCCCATGGGGGGAAATGTCTTTTTTCTTAAGGCACCCTAACAAGACTAAGACAAGTGTATTACTAAAACATTCACAGCAAAGACATGTTTAAACACCTTTTGTTTACACTAAAGTCTACTAGCAATGTTTTTAGACTTCCTGTTTTTATAGGAAATTACCTCTTTTACTTAGGTTTCCAGATTCATTGGCACAAAATTGTTGTTATGAGTTTATAGGTCATACCTCACAATGGCCTGCTTGAATGTCAAATGAACAATAAAATCAGAAATATTATTTACATAATTTTTAAGCCAAACTATGGCAAAATGCATGTCTTCTAACATCAAGTGTAGGTAGCATGCCTAAGCCTGATATTTTAGAGAGGCTTAAAGTAAAAGAATGGATGAAAATATTTAAAAAAAGCATAAAATGCAAGTAAGCTAAGACAAGGTCATGATTAGTAATAGTTAAGATCAAGAATATTTTATAATGAAACAAAGTAAATTCACAATGAAATTATGGCTTGTTTTAAGAGGCTCCAATAAAATGGTTTATTAAAATAAAAAAACAATTTTTAAAAACTGAAAAAAGAAATTACAAGGAATAAATATGAATGCCCTGTATCAATTAATGAAATTCATTTAAAAATTAAATAAATTAAATAAATGAAAATTATGAAGCTAAGTTAAATTGGATATCTAGTTTTGAGACCGTCATGAGATCCTTTTAGGTGACTGCAAGTAAGACAAAAGTATATGTTGAGTCAATATTTGTTCACGGTTCTCTTTGTCCAAGTAATTTTCTCAAAATATTATATAACGTTACAGAATGACGGACTTTGTTCATGACGAAATGCCTGATTTGCTTCAAACCATAGTGTGACCCTCATACCCTGCTGTAAGCACAGCACCCTATTGGGAGACTCAAATGAATTTGGGTGCTCTTACTTGCTTGGCTAATGATCAATCAAATCATAAAAATTAGGAAAAGCTACAGAGGCTCTAGATCGCACAATTGATGGCGTAGCTCTAACGTTTTACAGAACACACATACAGATACAAAAGGAAAGATGCGACAGCTAGCAGGGCCGCGGTCGGGACAGCAGCGCGTGCCGCCAGCTCTCCGCGTCTCCCCCCGCTGCCAGCCCGAGGCAGCCCCAGCCCAGCCGGCGGCCCCAGCAGAAGCACCGAGAAGCTGCCCCAGGAGCAACGCCATGGCCAGTTGGAGCGCCTACGTCGAAAGCCTCAAGGGGGACGGGCACTGTCAGGACGCGGTCATCGTGGGCGATAAGGACTCGTCCTCTGTCTGGGCCGCCGTTCCCGGGAAGACCTTGGTCAACGTCACGCCAGCCGAGGTTGGAGTTCTTTGTTGGCAAAGACCGGTCAAATATTTTCGTGAATGGGCTGACACTTGGGGGCCAGAAATGTTCTGTGATCCGGGACTCACTGCTGACGGACGGGGACTTTACCATGGATCTTCGCACCAAGAGGACCGGCGGAGCCCCCACCTTCAACCTCACTGTCACCGTGACCGCCAAGATGCTAGTCATGCTGATGGGTAAAGAAGGTGTCCACGGTGGTTTGATCAACAAGAAATGTTATGAAATGGCTTCCCACCTGCGGCGTGCCCAGTACTGACCTCTTCTGCCCCATCCCCCCACCACTTCCCAATGCTTTTGCAAGCCCTCCCCCTTTCCCATATACACACACACACCATTTTTATTTTTGGGGGCCATTACCCCACACCCCTTATTGCTGCCAAAACCATATCGGGTAGGGGTCGAGGCTGGATGGACAGATACCTCCCCCTACCCATCCCCCTTCCTGTGTGTGGTTGGAAAACTTTGTTTTTGGGGTTTTTTTTTCTGAATAAAAAAAGATCCTACTAAAAAAAAAAAAAAGGAAATATGCCCTTTCAAGTGCTTATTGAAAAATATCGATCATGTTTTGGAAAATATGTATTAGAAAAAAATTAAAACCTTCCAACCGCTTCCAACGTCAACAAACTATAATGGAGTACTTTGTTTCCAGGAGTGCTATCCCAAGGAAGACCAAAGACAGCTAAAAAAATTACTGGATGGGGCATGGAAGACTTCCTTAAAAGCCTCAAATGTGTCAAGGTAGTGAGAGGTCATCCAAGGGAAATCCAGGACAAGGGAAAATCCTATCCTTGACCACCCCTCTGACCTCTCGAGTGTGTGCTAGCCATGGAAAGAGGGAATGGCCGCGTTAACCTGTGCTTTTGTGCTCTTGAAGGACAAATAAAAAGCCCAGGACTCATCAAAGGGAGGATGGATTAATAGAGCTCTCTCTTCACAATTTGAGACCCCAGATGACTACATTTTAAGACAAAGGGAGAACAGAAGGAAGCCAGGGCTCACAGATTGCCGACAAGGTCACGTGAGTGACCTGTCTTTGTACTCAGGAACTTTTTGTCATGTCACGTCATCCCGGGGCCTGTGGTGGTCCAGCAGAAAGATTTGGTGTGATGGTCAGCAACAGTGAAAATGATGACTGAAACCGAACCTTGGATGCACTGTCTGTCTACTAGCATATTGACTTTAAGTAATTCTAGCCTCTTTCAATTCTGGCTGCCCCTTCATGCTTAAGATTTTTCCAAGGTTTTCCTGTCACGTGACTGAAAAGACGTATCAGGGAGGGGAAGGTCAAGTTCAAAGGCCAGAGACTGATTTTGCTGTCGCATGCCAACACAGGAGAAGGGTGCCTGAAAACAAACGCAGTTAGAAAGGCCCATCACTGAGCATCAGCTCCAGCAGTGCACAGCTTCTGCCAGGCAGAGAGATCACGGAAAGGTATGCATGCATGCAGGCGCGCACCTCACATGCACAGCATGTCCCGTGGAGGTGGGGGACATAAGGTACAGCCCATTTTGTCTTTGAGCAACAGAAGGGATGCTTATGCAAGAGGGCAGTGAAGCCAGGAAATCCAATTACAGAACTAATTAGCACCTTCGAGTGGGAAGCACCGAATTTTTAGAAGGGGAGCACTGGAGGAAAGCTTACATGATGAAGGTGCTGACAGCTCACCTCAGAGGAGGGTCTGCTGGAGAGTCCGAGGCTCCAGGGCACACTCCGTTTAGCTCAGTTAGTTTTCCAGTAAGTATAGTTTTACACGCTGTTTTAATTCTCTAAGGAGTTTGGTAAATGAGTTTCTTTTGGTTCAGTCCCACTTTAAAAATTGTGTATTCTGCCACTGAAAATTCCATTTGTCCTAGGTCTGAAGGTGAAATTAAAATTCCATTCAGGGAATAATTACGCAGAGGTGGGATTTTAGCTCTGTTAGAATGTTGTTGTTTACTTCGTGTTTAACCGTCCTTGGTTCTGTTGTTTTCAAAGCCACGATAAGGGTATTTGGAAGGAAAATCGAAGCAGTCATAGGGTTACAACATGCAGCCTTTTTAAAATGTAAGAGATTAGTCCTTCTTTTCAACCCATCCACACGGTCTGTTCCACAAAGCCTAAGCAGGACCTAGACTAGATGGTTCTCAAATGTATCAGACATAGGAAATAAAATAGAGCACTCTTTCTTTCTGAAAAAAAAAAAAGTCTTTTCATTGATTGGAATTGTAGTTTTATACAAGTATCTTTTTATCTGTTCTGATGCCCAAGAGGCCAATTCACAAAGGAAGCCTGTGTTCCGCGCCATTCCAAGAGTCAGTCATTTATTCCCCCCACTAAAGGTCGCATTTCACAGCAAGCCAGCACCCCATGGCTGCTTCCTTTACGTTTAGTCACTGTTTTGAGAGAGAGAAACTTCAATAGCAGCATTCTCTTCTACCATTCATTAATTCCAGTTATTCTGTCCCTCCTAGCCAGTAGTGAACAAAAGGCTTGCTCCTGTCGTACTCAGGATCTGAAGTAAGAGTCAGAAAGCATCGAATCATTCCACAAAGAAATGCAGGGCTGAAGTGATGCAAGAGCTCTAACACCAGACTCCAAGTGTTAACATCCTGACACCACCACCTATCAACTCCAACAGTTTGCTTAATTTCGCTGTCCGCCTGGAAAGTAAAAATGGATATTACACAGTACTTTTTTCTTAGAGCTATCATGCAGAGATACTGAGTTGATATATGTAAAGTATTTATAGGAGGACACAAAATAAGCCATTGCTCCATAAACATTAGCTCTCACCATTATTATTCACATTTCCCTAAGGAACATTCCAAAGAAGGGGCACGTCTATGAAAGAGCCAAAGGCATGTCACCGAGAGCAGGAGTCGGGAAAACTCCCAGAGAAAGTGATCCTTGAGCTGAGGCTGGACAGCCAAAGGAGTCAACTAGGAAACCAGGCGGGAATGGAAAGAGCGCCCTGTGGGCAGAGGAAGCCAGGCTTGTAAAGCTTGAGGTGGTGACAGGAAACGGACATGCTGAAAAGAGAACCAGCCACCAGCTGGTTGGAGCATGTTGTTGTTTGCTTGGTGTTTGCCCAGAGTGAACAGGAAGGAGTTTCTTCCAAGTCAAGGTTCAGGTCACAAGAAACAAATTTTAGTCAAAGCCTCCTTCTGTACCAACTTTACGCCAGCCCTATATTCCATGCAGGCATATTTCTTATCTGAGAGCGCCCTTTCTAACTGGCAAATATTTTAGGTTTAACTGTATGAAATTGCCATTTGGACAGGTTATAAATAGTTCTGTGTCCTCAATTCTGATTGTCAAGGATGACGAGACCTCTATTCATTATCTGAAGTAGAAAGATAAAGCTGGCCAGCAATGGTCTCTCACAGCAGAGCAGATCAATGCACTTTTAAAGGTTTTCCATGCTGTGTAGCCGTCAAGGACAGGTGACGTTTTCAAAATATAGGTGAGTTGGCCTGGCTTGTACAAGAAGCTACTTGGGTAAGATTGATGTTGCCGGATTGTCACTCAGAAATATAGAGTCACTCCGAACCCAATGGACTGACTTTTAGAAACCAAGGCTAGCTTACAAAGCTATTAAGTGAGGTAAGTTGTCATGATCGTACAGGCTTAAAACCAGTTTTTGTGGCCACCCATTATAATGGCCACAGATTATAATCTTTTCTTAAGTTTGTGAGGGTTGCTTTATTCTCATGGCTCAATTTAAGGAAAGGTCTAAAAGCATATGGTCAATTTATGAAGCAAATTGCAGAGACATAGATTACCATAATTTTCTGGAATCAATATGAAAAGAATAATATTAATGTTCTCCATTCTAAAGGTGGGTGACATTCCATTGTCAGTTCTAGTGCTTGCTTTTTTATTGTGTAGACCCAGTGCTCAAAATTTGTAAGACATAATATCATTACCCCGAAACTTCGAGAACCACTTGTGGGTTTTTTTCCTTCATATTCTTCTTTTCCTTCTATTCCTTGTCATTAGACCCCTCTTCTCCATAACAATTAAATGATGTAATCATAGTAATTGTCTCAATTCTGCAAACTCTTTTTCCTAGCATTCTCTAGTCATATAGCTCAATCTTCAAGCCACCCTTTTGATTCATTGGGATCTAATTATTTCCTTTACTCCTCCTTTGTTTTGCCTCTTCTAGTACAAAGCGAGTGGATAATTCCAACACAAGACTGGCTGTCCAAATTGAAAAGGATCCAGGTATGAAGATACTATCTTTCTCTCCTTCTAGCATATTTATTTTGTTATATATAAAGGACCTTTGTAGTCCAGATGGACAGTCTGTATGCTAATTCGTTTTAATTATAGTGAAAACAATGCATATCTTCGTAGATATGTCCACTGTAAGGTAAAACTATGGAAATAGGCTGTAGCAGTGTTTCCTTGTTGTGCCTAGAGTTAGGAGTTTGGGACTGCTGGATGGCTTAACACAGCACCAGGCTGATCAAATATTCTGATTTGGTTGGAAATTCATATCTCCATTATTTATAATTATGTACGTACTTAAAAAAAAGGAGGCTCCGAACGGCACAAACAACTATTGTTTTCAAGTTGAGCATATCTGGAGCTTCTCAGAAGAAGGATCTAATGATCTACTTCTGAGAAAACAGTGACTGAAGTCACATGGAGCTTGATTCTACTCTGACGCATGGGGAGGGTCCTTGAACGCAAATGTAACTGGTGGGAAGTTGATGAAGGCATTTTATTTTGAGTACTGTAAACATCAAATGCAGACTATTAACCTTGGGATTAGTGTTGTAGCCAATAATCCTACGGAAAGTCATTCCAGAATTCAGAATATGTGGGGGCTGCAAGTATTTCATGGAAAAGTTCCATTATCCCTTAATTCAATTTCTCCACAAACTTTTTGAAACTTCTTTATGATAGTTTTCAAAATAGTCACTCAAAGCTAAGAAAGGACTTATCTGTGAGAAAATTATGTTAGTCAGTGTTCTTCAGAAAAAATGGAATCGAAAAAATGTGTAAATGAATAGAACAGAAAAATGGGAGGAAGGAAAAAAGTGAGGGAAGAAGGTATAGAAGAAGGAAGGGAGGAAGGAATAGATATACTTTAGGGAATTGGCTAGCATGATTATGGGGGCCGGCATGTCCAAAATATGTAGGTGAGGCAGCGGGCTGGAAACTTTTGGAGGATACCTCTATTGTAGTTTAGGCAGTATCCTTCTCCCTTGGTAAACCTCAGTTGTTGCTCTTAAGGCCTTCAACTGTTTTGATGAGATCCACACTTATTAATAGGGATAATCTCCTTAGAGTAAAAGCCATTGTTCATGAAAAAAGCCAAAGATCATCAAAAAGATAGGAAATTAAGAAGTAAATGAAGAGGATGTCAGAGTAGACTCTCCAACTTGCTCTTAATTGTAGAACAGCGAAAGCAAGTGGAAGAAATGATGAAGTCAAGGAGCTGAACACAAAATTTCAGAGGGCAGCTGGAGAAGACAAAGTCAAGTGTCATAATGAAATGTGCAAAGACCTAGAATTAGGAAAAAAAAGAGAAATCATACCTGCATATCTTACATTGAAGGAATTCAAGAAAAAATTCAAGCCTCAAATTATAGGCTAGATATTGAGTAATATAAGAACCATCAAAAGAACATATAAAGAATACACAGAAACACTGTGCCCAAAATAATTAGTTGACATTCCACTCTTTCAAGAGGTAGCTTATAAGCAAGAACCAATGGTGCTGAAGGAAGATGATCAAGCAGAATGAAAAAATGTTTACCATAAATAAGATTCCAGGAATTTGTGGAATATCATTGAAATGTTTCAACAAGTTGATGAAACACTGAAAGCACTCATCTATGCAAGGAAATATACCTACTTGGCCAACTGACTGGAAGTGACCTGTACCTGTCCTCATTCCAAAGAGGGGTGACCCAACAGAATGCTCAATCTATGGAACAATATCTTTGCTATCACATGCAAGTAAAATTTTGTTGAAGACCACCTAGCAACATTTGCAGCATTTCATTGACAGGGAGCTGTCAGAGATTCATGCTGGATATAGAAGAGAATGTGGACAAGGGACATCATTGATGATGTTAGATGGACCTTGGCTCAAAGCAGAGAATACCAGAAAGATGCTTACTTCTGTTTTATTGACTGTGTGAATACATTCGACTTTGTGGATCTTAACAAACTATGGATATTTTTGAGATGAATAGAAATTATAACACTTCACTGTATTCCTGAGGAACTTAAATATCAGGTGTCCTCAAAATATGGACCGTAGGCCACATGAGGCCCACCAAGGACATTTATCTGGCTGCTGGGTGTTTTTGTTGCCACTTCTTGTCCTGCTTAGCAGCTGACTCATTCTGGGCCTGCAGTGAATTTGTTCATAGTGTTAGTTAGTTAGTTTTTTAACTATAGTCTGGTCTTTCAATGGTCTTAGGGACAATGAACTGGCCCTCTGTCTAAAAAGTTTGAGGACCCCTCTTATATATGAATCAAGAGATAGTCGTGTGAACTGAACAGGAGAATACTGCGTGGGTTAAAAACAGGAGAGGAGTCTAGGGGAAATGTACCCTCTCGCCATACTTATTCAATCTGTATGTTAAGCAAATCATTAGAGAAGCTGGTTTATGTGAAGAAGAATGGCCTCAGGATGGGAGAAGAATATTGAAAGTTCCATACACTGCTGAAAGAACCAACCAATCCATGTTGGAAGAAGTCAGGGCAAACTACTCTTTCGTTACAAGGATGGTAAGACTTCCTCTTACATAATTTGGACATTTTGTCAGGACAGACTAAGAAAGACATCATGTTTAGTAATGTAAAGGGGCATCCAAAAAAGAAAAAATAAAGAAAGATGGATTGACATCAAAGACATGGATTATCACCATGGCTGCAACAATAGGCTGAAGCTTGGGAATCCTTGTGAGGATGGCACAGACTGGACAGTGCTTCATTCTGTTGTGCATAAGGGCACTCTGGGTCAGAACCAACTCAATGGCACAGAACCACAGAAGCAACCTTAGAACAGAAGCAACAGAAAGGATTGAACTATTCATTGCACCTACTTATTGTCTAAATATCTCCCTGTAACATCTCTGCTTGTGTTTGCCCAAACAATAGGGTATAGTCAAGTTGACAAATACAATTAATTATTATAAATTAGTCTACTTTTCTCTTTCTATAAGCTCATTTTAAACCACGTCTTATTTCTATATTTTAGAAAATAAAAATTTAGCAGTTTCCCATTTTTTATCTACCTCACTCTCTTCCTTGTGCCACAAAATTTGTCAAGGAAGTATTGCACTATAGACATTGTTATATTTGAGTCACATAGATAAAATTGCTTTGAAATAAAAATTGAAAGTACTTCAAGAGATAGATATAATTTTATTGAATTTCATGCCAGTATAACTATGGGGAACATGATGAATGCACTTTGGTTTTTTAAAATCATTTTATTGGGGAAATGATTTATGTACAACTCTTATTATGTACAACTCTTATCACAATCCATTGTCTCAAGCACATTTGTACATATGTTGTCCTCATTTTCAAAGCATTTTCTTTTTACTTGAGCCCTTGGTATCAGCTTCTTTTTTCCCCCTGCCTTCTTCCCTCATGAACCCTTGATAATTTATAAATTATTATTTTCTCATGTATTGCACTGTCCGATGTCTCCTTTTACCCCCTTGTCTGTTGATTATGCCCCAGGATGGAGTTATAGATAGATCATTGTGATCAGTATCCCCTTTCCCCCACCTTCCCTTCCCCTCCTGGTATGGCTACTCTCCATATTAGTCCAGAGGAGTTTGTCTGTCCTATATTCCCTGTGTTTACAGCTCTTATCTGTACATGTACATGCTCTGCTCTAGTCAGATTTGTAAGGTAGAACTAGGGTCATGATAGTGGGGGATGTGTATGGGGAGATGAGGCAGAGGAAGCATTAAAGAACCAGAGGAAAGCTATATGTTTCATTGGTGCTACACTGTACCCTGACTGACCTGTCTTCTCCCCATGACCTTTCTTTAAGGGGATGTCCAATTGCTTACAGATTGGCTTTGAGTCTCCACTTTTTATAAGCACATCTCGACTTTATTTTATCATATCGTCCTTTCCTTTTATTCTAATAATACAGATGTGTGGTCAGTGTGTTCTAAGAAGAGACCGCATGTCAAATATCTACTATTAGTGGTTATTATCATTCTTTTTACCGTAGATAGTCAGCAACTTGAACAATTAAGAAAGGTTAATTTCCTCAGGCTTTTTCTCTAAAAGTACAAAACATTCAAAGTAACCTCTAATTACTAACTCAGATACATGCAAATTCAATAGAGAAAATAAATGCTAGACTCAGATCAATTAGTCTTAAGACGGAAGATTAAGCATTCCAATACTATATTAAATAGCATGGTATGACATGACTCAGCCATGGGACAGTTTATTATTCCCATTAATCATAATGTAAACTAATTACGAATCAACTTTCACCTATAGAGAATGCCCAGCAGAATGTTATAATCTGAGTTATGTTGTAATAGTGCTATTTTTTTAAGTACAGATTTTATTGGGGGTTCTTACAACATTCAATATATCATTTGTATTAAGCATTTTTATACACGTTTCCATATTCATCAATAGTGCTATTTTATACATTTCTTTGAGTTGCATCTTCCTTATGTAGGGCTTTTGGGGCTTGTCTTTACCCAATGTACCCACCAATTGTAACAGTTTCTCAAAGATACAAAATCATGGACCCCCAGCAAAAGTGCAGCCTTTTTTCTCTGGTTTCCCCGGATCTGTGTCTCAGACTTCAGTTTTGCTTGAGACGGGATATTTTTGCAGCAATACTTGGTGTTTCTGGTTTTGGAGAGTTAAAAATTACCTTCAAAGTAAAGCATATTTCTACAATAAAGAGCTCAAATGCAAACTGTCCCCTAAGCCTTTCCACTCCTCACTCCCGCCCTCACCCCCACCCACAAGGATCGTCAGTCATTAGGAGCCTATCTCTAATCTTGAGGTGCTTGATGGGGGGTTTGAATTAAATAAAACATTTACTGATGAACTGGAAGCACTTGAAGCACTATGAAAAGCAAGGACTGCAGGCTTTCGTATGGTTTACCCCTTAACCCAAAGAAAACCCAAATCCTCAAAACTAAGACATCAAAAATATATTGAGAAATGATTCAAGTTGCCAAGGATTTCATTTTGCTTCAATTCACAATCAATTCTCCTAGAAACAGCAGTAAAAGAATGTATTGCATTGATAAAATCTGAGACACAAGATCTTTTAAAAGCTATAAAGAATAAAGATATCATTTTTGAGGACGTGGATGTGCCTGACATAAACCATAGTACTTTCCATCAGGTCATATGCTTGTGAAAAGTGGCTCAGGAATAAAGAAGACTATGGAGTTGATGCATCTGATTTATGGGTCTAGTGAAGAATATTGAAAACGCCACTGACTTCCAGGTGAACAAGTAAATCTGTGTTAGAAGGTGGAGAGCCAGAATGCGCCTCAGAGACCCAGATATGTTGTCAGGATAAACTAAGCCCTGGAGAGGAAAATCATGTTTGGCAAAGTAGAGGGGCCACAAAAAGAAGAAAACTCTTGACAAGGTAGATTGACAGTGTGTCTATTACTCAACAAGTATAAATGAATGCCTGATAGATTTTTCTTGACCAATAGATTTTTGATTGTTTAGGTCAAAATGTCCAAAGTATATGAGACAAAATCCCATCATCCTCAGTTCTAAGTCTTCTGGCAGTTCTTCCTTCAAGATTGATTTTCTTGTTCTTCTGGCAGTCCATGACATTTTCAACATCCTTCCCAAACCATAACTCAAATGCACTATTATTCACTGTCCAGCTTTCATATGAAAGTGTTTTAAAATAATATATTTGGCTAGGTCATCTAGTCCTCTAAGTAATATCTTTTCTCTCTAACACTTTATTTTTATTTTGTATTTTTTTTATTTTTTGGGCATCACTGTCCTCTGGTAGTGGGAGTAGGAGGCCTAGCCTTGCTGCTGGATTTGAAACTCCAACCCAGTGGGCCACAGTCCTGTGCACAGCCACTATGCCACTGGGGCTCAGCCCTCTAACACTTTAAATAGATCATGTGTAACAGATTTTTTTCCCATACAATGCATCATTTTATTCCTTGATGACAGCTTCCATGAGCATTGCTTGTGGATTCTTGGAAAATCATAACTTTGACAGCTGTAATGTGTGCTTCCCTCAGAGCAAATGATGAACTTACACCACTGAGCTTTTGAAAGTCAGTTGATCACTTAAGTCACTGTGCCACCAGTGTCTTTGCAAGAAGGTATTCAAAAGCCCTGAACCAAACATGCTGCTATGGAATAATTTCCAAATCATAGTGATCCTAGACAACAAAGTAGAATGGCCTCTGTGGTTTCCAAAATGGTAAATCTTTGTGGGAGTCGAGAGTTTCGTCTTTCTCCAGAGAAGGCAGCTGGTGGTTTCGATTTACTGACCTTGTGGTTAGCAGCCCAATGTATAACCACTATGTCACCAGGGCTCCAAGAGGATATAAAACAGGAGAAAAGGAGAGATGTCATATAACCAACCAAAATAAGAGAACAGGGTTTGTTCTTTATGTGAGTCTGATTTTACCCTTGTTTACATGATAGCGCACTCATTTCTGTGTCTGAATACATTATTGTTCAATAATATACAGTGTATATACAGTAACTCAATACAGCAATAATGTTCATTGACCATGTATTTCTGCCTTTAGGAAGTGATGACAATAACCTCAACTCCATCTTTTATGAACACTTAACAAGATCCCTCCAGGAGTCCCTCTGTGGAGATTTGGTTCTTGGTCGTTGGGGTAACTACAGCTCTGGAGATTGCTTTATCTTGGCTTCAGATTACCTCAATGCTTTTGTTCATTTGATTGAAATTGGAAATGGTCTTGTCACCTTTCAACTTCGAGGATTAGAATTCCGAGGTAAGAATCTTAATTGTGGGTGTTGTTGGAAGCCCCTAGACTTAGGCAGCATCAGAATTTTTAAAGTTTTTATTAAAGAGGAAGCTTTCTATGTGTGTCTTATTAGATAAGAATGGGAAGCCTGTACCTTTTACTTTAGTAAAACTTTGATAAAAACAATAGTAGTTACCTGAAGGAATAATTAAGTGAAATATGCCATATATACTTGTGTATAAGTCAAGTTTTTCAGTACATTTTTAATGCCATTTTTGTGGTATAATCAGGTGCCTCAGCTAATATTTGGGTCAGCTTATACTTGCATATATATAGTAACTCAATGTACACCTATGTGCTAACAAATCAAGAAACTTCTTTCAATCATAGGAATAAATTTACAACTGTTTGTGATGAGAATGTGACAAGCCAGATCATAGGGCATTACCAGGTGTTAACTGTTAACCACTGAGAATCCTGGCTTAACAACGTAGACACAAAACCTAAAAAATCACACATATCAATTGATATTCCATCAATTACTGGTCCTTGGTTTATCACCAATGTCATGAACATCAGATAAGAAGTAGGTCCCAATTCACATATCAACACCGATCCCATAAATGGGGTTACGTACACAGTTGGTAAGTAACCCAGGCACTGTCCATTGTCCTCAGAGTTGACATCATGGACCCTAGAACCTGGATGCTCCCGCTACTGTCATTGCTGCCTTTGAATGTTCGACGAGTAACCCTGCTCGCATCTCTCTTCCAGAATGGGTTCCACAGTATCCCTACTTCTTTTTTGAGTCTCATATGGGTGTATCTTATTGACAAAAAACAAAACAAACGGTTATAGTCTTAGAAACCCACAGGGACAGGTCTAACCTCTTAAATGGGATCACTATGCGTTGCAGTTCACTTGATGACATTGAGTTTGCTTATTTTTATTTTTTTTATAATGGAGATAGTCACTGCTTCTGCTAAAACTCACACTCTGAGTGTAGTGATTGAAACAATGCTAGCTGCGGCAACATCTTGCTCCCAAATCTGAGCACCTGGCACAATATACTTTTATTTTGCATCACATAGAATTTGGTGGAAATGAAGTCAGTGAAGAAGGTGGGGGATGATTTTCTTCCACTATCAAGGACCCTGGCCAGTTAAAACTCTGCCTCCCTTTTTGCATAGCTTCCCAGGTCATCAGAGCTTTGCTAGTAAGATAGTAGAGTGGAAGGTTACATAGAAGTTTGTGGGTCAGGTCCGAACCTAAATTATATAATTTCCTCCTACATTCTAATGGACAAAATTATGAGAGAGGTTGGGAAATATTGATGAGCTGCGTACACAGGAGTAAAAGTGAAAGGGTTTGTAAGCAGCTATTCTGTTCCTAGCACAGAGAAAAAAATTTTTCTATACATGGGAGAAGGGTTTAAGTCCAGGGTACCCAAAAGAATGATTAAGGCCCTTGACACATTTTAATTATATTGGCTAGTATTTTGTGAAATATTAATACAAATTTTTTATCAAGAATACAAATAAGGAAGCCACATTTTTCTAATCTGTTCCATTTGGATCAGGCATCTCAAATTACAATGAGTTTATTTTCTTAGTACCCGTAGGAAACAGAATCATCACATCTTTTTGTCCTTGGGATTATCAATCTTACTAGCAATTTTAAGCCTTTAAGGAAGTCATTCAAGGATTCAGAGGTTATCCATCTGTTTTGAATAGAGGTAGAAAACAACAAATGATGCATTTGGGAATCTCAAGAAGGTTAAAAACAGGGAAAAGAGAAATGTAACCTGTTGGGTTGTAACTCATATTCAACTCTCACTTGAGTAGGTGGGCACAGAAAAAGGAAAAGAGAGAGCTGGTTAAATGTACAATCAATTTCTATTCAGCATTAGTTAGTCAGGTGGCCTGCTCTTACAGGCTAGCCTTTTTTCACTAAACCAAACAACCCCCTACTGTCAAGTAGATTCTGACCCACAGGTCAAATTAGAAATGTGCCACAGGATTTCCAATCCTGTAAATCTTGACAGAAGTAAAGTATCGCGTCTTTCTCCAGCTGAGTTAGTTACCAATCTTTTAGTTAGCAGCTCAATACTTAACCCACTGTGTTGCCAGGGTCTCTTCCTTACCATTTCGAGAGGAGCATGATGGACAAGGAGCCAGAAAGCTGCCAATAGGAGAACCACGTAACTTGAAAATACTTCCTGATAGATGGAGTGCTAGGGGAGGGAAGCAAAAACAAAACTGAAGGGAGGAAGTTCTTTTTAACGAATATGAATTCAAAACTAAGAGAAATGAAGATGGCCACTACTTTTCGAACAGCCGCATGCCATTCCTTCTCCATATTTAACTAGTATGCACAATTGAGCTCCAAAGGGTCTAAGGAGTGGTTAAGAACTTGCAGCAGCAGGGAGGTGATAGGAAAGCAGGTTCAGAAAGGTGTTTCTCAGGTGCGCGACAGATCTGATTAAAGGGAGTGTTGGACTTCCCCTGGCAAAGGACTTGATTGCTGGTGAGTAACATTCTCTCAAGGAATAATAATGCCCGAGAGAATGTTAGACTAGGTCACACGTGTGAAAAGTTTGAGGCTACAAAAATAAAATGTAATCATGTATGTACCTATGCATGCTGGCTCCACTATTCTGGGTAGGAAGCTGCTACATGTTTATCATAGCAAGATAGGTTTTCCCCAAACCCCCCTTGCAGAGAACTTCTCATTCCCTAGAAACTGATTCAGACTCACGGCAGCCCTGTAGGACACGGAGAACTGCCTCTGCGGAGTTCTGAGACAGTAACTCTTTAGTAAGCTTTACTTGAAAGATCTTAGGAAATATAAGCAAACCATTTGGCAACATGGAAGTGTGTTAGTCAAGGTAGGCTGGAGAAACGAATTCATGGATACTCATATAAGCTTGGTATACAAGAGCTATTGAATATTGAGAAAACACATCAGCCCAGTTCAGACTAAGTCCATAAGTCTGATATTAGCCCATATGTTTGATCCCAGTTTATAAAGTCCTCACTAGACTCCTGAAACACAGGCAATGATGCCAAATGCATAAAATCACATGCCAGTGGGTGGGAAGTCTTGTGGATCCTGTGGCATTGTAAGCATCTCAGCACTGGCAGGGTTCTCCATGTGACTTTTCTGGGTCCAGAGCTCTGGCTCCATCAGCCTCTCTCCAAGTGTCTTCTCCACAGGGGTGTCTCGCAGGGAGCGAGCCCGTGTCCTGCTTCCAGCAAGCGACTTATCTCCTTAGCACCTCCAAATGAAGTTGCCAAGCTGCCCCTTTAGTTTGAATACTCAAATTGGCACCAGACTGTGTAACTACCACAGGGAGTCTGGAAACCTCAAGAAAAGCAATGTTTTCAGAAATACATGGTACAATTTAGACATCTGCCCTTTATATAATTTCCTTTTATCCTACATTTTTCTCTCTTAATTCATCTCTTTATATTTCCTTGAGATAAGCCATATGGATTTATGCAGTTCCAAATCATCAGATAGTTCCAATTTTTGCTTAAATGGCTGCTCAAACAAGAAAACATAATCAATATAGATTACATTGTTCTTTGATTTAAAATCCAGTGTGTGTGCGTAGCTATGATTCATTGAGATCAAGACCTTTGGGCCACGTAGTGGGAAGGATTTTAGAATATATTTTATGTATCTCCTCTGCTGTATCCCTAGTGCATAGAACCGTGTTTGACATGCTGTTGCTATTGTAAGGTGTCTTACATCAGTTTTGATACATAGCAGCTCTGATTCAAATGCTACTCAGTCTGGCCTCAATCTGACATTTTTTGTTGTATTTGAGTCCATTGTTTCAGGAACTGTGTCAATTTATCTTATTGAGGCTCTTCCTCTTTTTCACTAATCCCCTTCTTCACCATGCATATGGACTTCTCCAGGGATTGAGCCCTCCTGATGACATGTCCAAAGTACATGAAACCAAGTCTCGCTATCCTTTCTTCCCAAGAGCATAGTGGATTATCTTTGTTCTAAGGCAGACTTGTTTATTCTTCTAGCAGTCCTTTTAATATTCTTATCCAACATGATAATTTGAATATCCTTTTCTTTGGTGTTCAACATATAATACCCCAAATTAAACCCACTGCCATTGAGTGGATTCCAACTCTTAGAAACCTACATAGGGTTTCAACTAAAATCATTATAGAAGTATACAGCCCATCTTTCTTGAGTGGAGCATCTGACATGTTTGAATCATCAGATTCAGGTGTTGTGGCTAGCAGCCCGACACCTAAGGAATAGGGTCCCCCAGTCTTCATATTAACATATTTGATGAGCATTTGATGAATAAAGTAAATTGTTTATTAATTTATTTGCCAATTTACTTATTCACTAAGTTTCTCCTTTTCTGGCTCCACTTTTAGGAACTAAATCATCATCAAAATAATAGCAATATTGACCATCTATTGAGTGGTAAATAATCACTTTAGTTTTTAAATGACTGCATGACAATAACTATTTACAGATAAGAAACAAAACTTAGATCAAAATAAAATCACGACCAAGGTCATATATCTTATAAGCACTACCATTTCCCAAACTCACACTACTAACTCATATCTCACTGAAATAATATTCTTCTATTGAACTGAAACTTAGATAGATCCTGTCTTCATAAATTCTTTTAAATGACCTCAACAGTGATACTTGTCACGTAGTTTCCTAATGTATGCCAACAGTGAAGATCCATGTCTTTTACGCTAAAACTTTGTAGGAACCCATACTCACTTTGACTTCCTACCTGTATCTTCATTTCTTCTCCTCCCTAATTCCATTTCTCCGATCTTCTCTTTGCATGACTATTTCAATTTTTGTGTGTGAGCTTTCTGATCTAAACCTTTATAGCTGCCATTTCTTTCGGCTGTTCCTAAACAGCCCAGTTCATAGTTTGGACTCCGGACTTGGATTTTCTCTTCTCTTGTCTTTTTTTTCCTTCTCCTTCTCCTTCATCTTCTCTCTCTCTCTCTCTCTCTCTCTCTCTCTCTCTCTCACACACACACACACACACACACAAACACTGGCTAGCTCACTTCCTTTATCAGTAAGTTTGCTAAAGACAACTATTTTGAAAAATATATAAATCATCATCCTCACTAACAAATATTTTAGTTGATCTTGTTTCCCTACCTAGCTTCTCTCTTATCTCTATTCTCTTTATTGTGAATTATAATTTATGGTTTGTGCCAATAGTTTATTACTTCTGTTTTTCATTATCTATTCTTAGCTTTCTCTTACCTTTTCATGGAAGTCCATTTTATTATTTAACTTCCAGTTATTAAAACAATGTTTCTTATAATAATGTCTGTGGTCTTAAACACTCTCCTCTTGGTTATAATGATGCTTTCTGGAGACACAGAAAATATACAGTTCTTGTTTCTATTTTAAGTCTTTCAGATAACTGTGGAAAGTTACCACAATTTCACCACAGCCTTCTTTACACCAAAGTAAAAATCCATCTTCATAATTTTTCACCGATATAATTTTGAGCTATTCTACAATCCTGAACCTTTTTTGATGCAAAATTCATAACCTTGGTAAAATCAGTACTAATCTGCTATCATTTTTACCATAGAGAAGTAATCTGAAAGGTATAACTTATTCTGGTGTGAGTTAGTTAGGCAGGGTTGCTTTAAAATCAGTGACACTCATATAAGAGTGTCAAGAAGTAACTTAAGATGAGGACAGCATCTTGAGCTGAGTCCTATTCAAGTCCGACGCTAGCTGGAGTCCTCTTCACCCTCTTCAGACTTACTGAAGAGAAAGGTGAAGTGGGATACTCAGAGGTAGCAGGTAGGCAGGTGCAGATTTGGGTCAGTGGGAGCAGCAGGGCACAGGCAGCTCAGAAGTTGGCTCTCAGAGTCATTGGTCCACAGGGGGTGGCTCCTGGAGCCAGAGAGAGGATGGAAAAGAAGGGTGAGAAAGGAGAAGCTCTCATGCTCTTGTAGAAAAGGTCACACCCAAAGCACTAGGCTGTCACCTGAACGATAGTTAGGACTGCGCCCTTACACTTTCATGTAAATTCAAGTTGACATGAAACCTACCTATCACTGTGCAGTGATAATTTCCTTTAAAAGAATTAATACCAGACTAGTCTCAAGGAGTTGTCGATTAAGGATGTCCCAAATAGCCAACTCTCCCAACATGCTATTCTGCTCCATTTCCTACCACACCCCGTTGAGCGTATTTCCCCACCTCAGTGGTTTCTGCAGTGGACTGCAACATCGCTCGGAAACTCATGAAACGTTGAGGGAATGTCTCGCATGGTGGTGGGCGCTGTTCTGACCAAGGCTCAAAAGTAGGCTGAGGCAAGCAAAATGCACAGTCCAGAGCAAGAAGCTCAAAATGTCCTAAAATCAAAGTAGGTCTACTTGCATCTACCAAATACTAGTCAGGAAATAGAGTGTGTTTTTCCAGATAGGGTGGGGGTATCGGAACTGTGTGGTAGTAGCAATCTATCTCCAAGGGAGACAGCAGGTGGTATTTTACCACATCCTGTCTCCTAAGGTGGAATCAGAGATGCCCCAAAGAAGCAAAGGGTGTGGCTTGGGTCACACCCTCTACTTTGGTCACTCGTAATCCTACCCTATTCCTACCCACTAGTATAATATAAAATGCCCTCAAAAAGGGACTATAGCCACAGGTGTATAGAGTTCAGAATTATAATATACAGCACAAGGCATGATGGCTTGGGGGCATATTAACTGACTATCACTCACTGATTTTATTTGACTTTATCAACAACTATTGTACCAGAGGAGAAATTCCACTCTATTGGTGTATATATAAGCTATTATATAATCTGTGTATAATTTACATATAATTTGTTAGTGTGTTGTACTGTGGTGGTTTATGTGCTCCTACAATGCTACAGGCTCTGTCCCCGGTGTTTGAAATATCAGGAATGTCACCCAAAGGAAGCAGATTTCAGCAGAGCTTCCAGACGAAGAAGAGACTACAAAGGCTAGGCTGTCCACTTCAGGGAAATTAGCACTGAAAACCTTGTAGATAGTAGTGAATCATTGTCACATACTGAAACCTAACAATGACCTCAGAACATTGTCGTGAGAACTCGCCCAAAGAGAAGTCTGACAGGTACGAAAGCATTCAAAGGGAAGAAGTAAAACCAGAATGCTCTGTAGAGGCAAAGGTACGGAGCCTTGGCCACGTGCTTCTCCAGTCTCTGGAAAAGGTTGTCTTGCTCGGTAATGTAGAGAGGCAGTGTCAAAAAGGGAGGCCCCCAGCAAGATGGATTAATACAGTGGCTGCAGCAATGAGCTCAAACAGGGGCTGAGCCCCGGTAGCATAGTGGTTGTGCGCGGGACTGCGGCCCACTGGGACGGAGGTTCAATTCCAGCAGTGGGGCTGCAGTGGGGCTGGGCCTCCTACTCCCACCGCCGGAGAGCAGTGATGCCCCTTCCCCCCACCCCCAAAAATGAGCTCAAACCCACAAACAGTGGCGAGGAGGGTGCAGGGGGGGCGGTGTTTCATTCTGCTGTGCAGAGGGTCCCTGTGGGTCAGAATCAATTCAACAGTTCTAACAATAGCAGCAACATTATGACCAAATCTCTTTATTTTATACATTATATTAATATCGACACTATCTAAATTATGTGAAATTATATGTAGATCTTGCTTTTGATTCATTCATCTAGGAAAAAAGTTCTAAATTATGCTATGTACATTTATATTTTAAATTATGAAATTGGCTTATGGATCTAGTTTCAGGATATTTAATTTTCTATATATTAAACTCAGTTCATGATTCCTGACATAATTCTAGATGAAATGATGTAAGCAATCATTTAGATTATTTAAATAACTGCATTGAGGTGGTATTGACATGTACCGATAGTCTCATATCGTTAGCACCCTACATATATTTCCCGTCACATGACCAATATGTTGACGCTACTGTATCCCATTTTAAAGACTTCTTATATGAGCTATTTTATCACATGTCTGAAATTCACTCCTTTGCAAGTCTACTCAATGCACCCCGACCCCTGTCTGGCATAGTATAAGATACCATGAGCTCTATATGCCACTTTTCTATCTGCTTCAGTCATGACCTCACATCTCTGGAAGAGGAGACATAAGAGTATTCATTTGTATTACATTCATCTTCAGAACCATCATCAGATATGGGGAAAATGAGAAAAGAAATGAAAATATGAATAAAAAAGAGGGTTAATGAATATAAGAATTGTGACCCATTTAGGTTGGAGCACTGCTGAAAGTCAGAGCTAACCAAATCTCATGGCTCTTAGAATCACTTCTCATAGCTATCTTCCCCTCTAATTAAGGCAGGGAAGAAAAAAATCTATTCTAAACAAAAGTTGTAGTATGACTTTGTTATACCTTCCATTTTGTTTGCACTTGGTAGGAACATACTGCCAGCAGCGAGAGGTCGAAGCCATCATGGAGGGTGATGAGGATGATGGAGGCTGCTGCTGTTGCAAACCCGGCCACCTACCTCACCTGTTGTCCTGCAATGCAGCATTTAACCTACGATGGCTCACGTGGGAGATCACACGGACACAGTACATCTTGGAGGGATATAATATCATAGACAACAATGCAGCCACCTTACTGCAGGTCTTTGACCTCAGGAGGATTCTCATCCGTTACTACATTAAGGTATTGTTCAGGATTCCAAATAGTTCTATCTCAGTAATCATGTGGGCTGGCAGAAGAAACTCCTGAAAAACCTTGTGAGACTACGCCTTTGGGTTCCTCTTCAGCATCTGAATCTGATACACCACTAGGCTTAGGAACCTAAGCTTATTGAACCTAAGCTTTATTGAACAATCCTAGAAGATATTGGTCTTGTTTTCTTGTTTTTTTTTTTAATCATTTTGTTGGAAGCTGTTATGAATACTATAACACTCCATAATTGAATTAAATCAAACACAATTATACAATTGCTGCCACCATCATTTCCAAAACATTATCTTTCTTCTTTTTTTTCTTTTTTTTTCAGGCATCACTGCCCTCTGGTGGTGGGAGTAGGAGGCCCAGCCTTTGCTCCAGTGAGCTGGAATTGAACCTCCATCCCAGTGGGCCGCAGTCCTGCGCACAACCACTACGCCACCGGGGCTCAGCCCCTTTCTTCTTGAACTCTTTGAAATCAGTTCCCTTTTATTTCCTTCCTTCCCCACCTTACCCCTAGGAACACTTATTAAATATTGCAATTATCATTATTATTATTGACATATCTTAGCCCATCCAATGTTTCCTTTCACCTACGATTCTGCTAGTTGTTCCCCCAGAATGGGGATATAGAGTCATCATTGTTATCTGTTCCTCCTTTCTTTTCCCCCCAACCCCTCTTCCCATTCCTACAGAGAATCCTTTCTCCCATTACCGTTTATCGCTCTTGGATTTCATGTACCATGTATCTAATGCTCTTAATTATACAAATGAACATATGCAGGTATAATGAGATTAATGAGGTAAAACTAAGACAATAATAGTAAGGGGTTGAAATATTAAAGAACTAGAGGATAGTTAAGTGTTTCATCAATGCTATTCTGCGTCCTGGATATCTCATCCCTTCAGTGTGGCCCTTCTGTGAGGGACTGTTCAATTATCTTACTGGTGGGTGTTGAAACTCCACTTTGTTTAAGTTTCTTCACCTCAATTTAATTGCTAGTTTTTTATCTTCTGATGCCTATTTCCCAATGACACCTCATGATCATACAGGATGGTGTGCTTCTTCCATGTCATTTGTTGTGTCCCTGTTAAATGGCCACTTATTTAACTTGTCTTTAAGACTCCAGTTGCTATATTCCACCCACTTCCCCACCCCCACACACATATCTTTTAATAGCTAGGCACCATCAGTTTTCTTCATTACATTTGTTTATGCCCCCATTTTGTCTTCAGTGATTGTGTCAGGATGGGGAGTATCATTCAGTGTCACATTATTAGAACAAGCCATTCTTGTCCTGAGATAAGATTTAAGTAGAGGCCTAATGTCCAACTCCTTCTTAGTTATATTTACACACACATAAATATATATATAGACAAATACACTTATTATATCTTTATATATTTACACATATACCTATTTATATCTATGTATATAATTTCACTTACTTGTACTTTCCTCTTTATCTTTTTCCTTGCCTCCTTCCCCACTCTCATGTTTTGTGATCTTTCACCTCTCAGTAATTCCTCTCAAATACATTTCTGTTGATCAAACACACCAGGAATGCTATACGCTCCTCACTGCCAATTTAGATCCCTTGCTATTTCCCTATCCCTGTCCTTATTGGCTCATCGCTCCCCTCCCACTCCCTTCTCCTCTCCTCTACCCTTCCCCCATAGTCAGTTCATTGCTGTCTCCTGGGCATCGCTTATCTTCCCTATGTTATGTAGATAGATGCCAAAAGGAAAACAAAAATGAAACCATACATGTTCTGCTAAGTCTAACTCACCCAGAATAGACGAGTATCTCTCTGTTAAACAGGGGTATATCTCTGTGAAACAGTATGCAGGCCCTGTTATAATACATTGGTCCAGTCCCCTTTTCTCACAAGGATCTATATTGAATAACTCACTGACCTAACAACCCTTAGACCCTTGAGGGCATTGGCTTTGTTTGTAATTTGTCAAATTTCTTATCAAGATCTGTTTCCTCACTTCTGAATCTACATAGGTTGCTTGTAATGATGATCAAAAATCTAAACATACAGAAATACTTACAATATTTACACTCATCAATTTAGATGCTTTGTAAATCAATGATTTTAGAACAAGGGTTTTCAAATTTCATGACAACTAAATACCTATGTAATGAAAGTTGGAATTATACATTTCCAAGTGGAAACAGAAGTTATTTCAAACCCTTTCATCTTGCTCACGCAGGGAGTAACGACCTATTTTTTCAGTAACCCATTCACCGTGTCTACCTTGACCTGTATTCAGCATCAGAAAGATGTTTCAGTTTGGAATCAAACCTCCTGAAGGGAAAAAAAAAACCTAGACCCAACCCACGATCTGGCATGGTGAATCCAAGGCTCAAGTTTTCCTGATAGTTGAGGAAGACTTTTCCGTAGGCCCTTGCTTCTGTAGCTGCCCTGAATACAGGTAATAGGTCTGGACAGTCCACTGAAGGCTCCAATGTGAACTTCATGCTATCAAAAGGTGGAAACACTACCACATAAGACCCCCTAACATTGGGGTTAAGGCAGGTAATAGAGGCAGAAAGGCAAAACGTGTTGTCAGGTGTGGAGTCAGCTCTAATGATATCATCCCATAACTCAAATAATGTATTGCCTGGATCTGGGCCATCCTCACAACAGTTATTTTAGAGCCCATAGTTTCAGCCAACATGGTAATCCATCTCTATGAAAGTCTTCTTTACCAGTGACACAAATCAATTATACAAGATATCTTTAAAGTATTGAAGAGCAAGATGTCACTTTGAAGACTAAGCTGTTCTTCATCCAAGCCATGATGTTTCCAATCACTTTTTATGCAGATGAAAGTGGGACACTGAATAAGACAGTCCAAAGAAGAATCATTGCATTTTGAATTATGGTACTGGTGAAGAATATTGAGTAACATGGACTGCCAGAAGAATATACAAATCTGTCTTGGAAGAGGATAGCCAGAAGGCTTCTTGGAGCGGAAGATGGCAGTTAGACAGGGTATCAGAGAGGACCAGGGCCTGGAAAAAGACGTGGTAAAGTAGAAGGTCAAAAAGAAATATGAAGAAACTCCTCCATGGACTGACAAAAGGGCTGCAACCCTGGCCTCAAACATAGCACTTGTAAGGATGGCACAGGACCAGGGAGTGTTTTGTTCTCTTATACAGAAAGTTGCTATGGGTCTGAACCAAATTAATGATGCCTAATCACAACTTCTACTTTATGAAGTACACTTTGTGGGTTCTTCTGGCAGTCCGTGGTACTCCAATATTCTTCACTAACACCCTCACTCAAATACACCAATTTTTCTCGTCTCTTCCTAATGTATTGTTCAGCTGTCATACACACAAAGACACACACACAATTGAAATGCCATGGTTGAGTATTTAAATATAAAGCTAGCTTAGGTATCGGGAATGGAGGTTCAAGAATTTCAACCAACTAAGAGAACTTGAGCATGTTCAGAATAGCTTCTGAGGTGGGGGTGGGGGGGGGTGCACACAATATCCGCAGAAAAAGCAGTGGAAGTTTAGTGGAAATAGGCAGTACTATGAAAGTCAAAAAACAAGGGCCTTTGGGGGCTGAGCCCTGGTGGTATAGTGATATTGTGTGGGACTGCGGCCCACAGGGTTGGCGGCCCACAGGGTTGGCGGTTCATATCCAGCGGCAGCTCTCAGGAGCAACGCTGGGCCTCCTACTCCCACCAGGGTCAGTGATGCCCACAACAGCAACAACAACAACAAAAAGGACCTTTTAATTCTCATACGCCTTTGTGCCTGCACCATGAATATTCAAAACAGATTTATGAGTTTATACTCTCTAACTTCCTCTGTATCTCAGGGATTTAAACTCTAAATTTCACATACATTTGAGGGTAAATTAAAAATATCGTTATAAAATACTATAAATACACAACTATCTCAGTGGAAATTTTATTAAACGAAATATCCAAATGTGAAACTTCTGGTCCTGAACATAGTCTCCATCGGGTCTATATACTTCTGGAACTTTCTGTCTTTGTGACTCTTCCTTGAGAATTCTGCTCTCTTTCATTTGCGGTACATCAAAATGACATGTAAGCATCCTTAGGGTACTCCAATTGTGCTCCTTTTAAATGTTATTTCAGTTTGGAGAACATAAAAAGTTTGAAGAGGCAAGAACAGGTCTGTAGGCTGAATAGCGTATAGTTTCTCTAATTGAAATTATTGTAGAACTTCCCCTGTTACCCATGAAGAATGAGCAAGGAAATTGTGGTGATTGAGGGACAGGGGAATTCCTTGATGCAACTTTCTTCACCTTTTCACCTCCCATGTTTTCCAGTTGTTTTCAATGTAATTTTAAGATTTCTTCATAAATAAGCCCGCATGACCATCTTGTGTCCTTTGCGAAAACCTCTCAAGATTTTGAATTTTTAAAACAAACTAACAAATAAGTATAAAATAATAATAATATATGCAAAGACTTTGAATTAAAATTAAGGGCAACATATCTTAAGCATATCTTAAACTTAGCATTTCTCAAGCTAAAATAACTGAAAGAAAAAGTCAAGCATTGAGTCTTAATTTTGAAGGATTCCGGTGAGTCAGAATCAACTTGATGACAGTACATTGAGTTTGGGATGAGCACAATGAAGAGCCCTGGTAGAGTAATGGGTTACGTATTGGGCCTGAAGCATCAAAAGAAGACGGAAGACATTCCTTTGAAAAAAAAAAAAAAGAACACTTGTCAAAATCTTCTAAATTCTGCCTTGAGTTTATCTGGCCCACAGAACCCTTTGCTAGCCACTGTTTTAATTGAAGTCAATTCTGAAGGCACCCGAAAGAGCCCAAGACAAATGCATGACTAATAGAACTAGTCTGGGGTCATCCTCTGATCATAGAAGCATGCCTAAATAGGTGTTGTTTGGCATAAACCTATGTGCATATGAGCTAGAATTCTAGAATTGATATTTCCTACTTAGCCTGGTATAAAATGACTTGGGAAGCCATCAGAGAACTTGTGAGCTCTTGCCCTTTTCTGTTCTATAGACCATGAAGTTGTCATACATCCAGTCAACTCGAGGGAATCTCAGTATATCAACTGCTGTTGGACTTGGTGCTGAATCACACAAATAGCCATTGTGCACATAAGGGTTATGTTTATCTTATTCTCATAGAAAACAAAGTTGGAATGGTGGCTCTGCTCCATGAAGTCCTCAAGTTACTTCCTACTCTGAACCCTACCATTTGAAGTGTATCATCCACCCTCAAATCCCAAAATTTATGTTTCAGGATAAAAATGAGGGAAAGGAGCTGATGTAGTGCACTTCTGTTTCATTCTATTGTCTAGAACCCAAAATTTATGTTTCAGGATAAAAATGAGGGAAAGGAGCTGATGTAGTGCACTTCTGTTTCATTCTATTGTCTAGAAATTATTCACAATGTCAGTAGCAAGGTGAGCCGGCAGCATGAACCCAAATAAAACTCTGTGTTCATGCAAGGAGAAGTTAAATGGTAGCTACTCATTTCTGCCTCCTTGTTCAAGGGGAAAAAAAAACTTCTTTGAGATAACCTGTTTATTCTTACGTGGCAACAGGATAAGGTAGATGCCAATGGCCAGGAGTGTAACCCAGAAAAACAGACAGGGCAAGCAAAGATGCCATTTGCATCTACCCTATGAGCCTTGGCATTGAACATCTCTTAGTTCAATGCTACACTCTAGCCTGCCATCCAATGATCTCCGCTGTTGTGTCCAACTTCTGTTCCATTAGCCATCTCCCATTCTCACTTCTTCATGCACATGCTAAGCCCTCACAGAACTCTCCTGGCTGTCCCCTTTTTGCAGACTACACCTCATTCACCTCAGCTCAAATCTTACCTGCCCATTGCCAGATCTTCCTCATATGCTGTCCTGGGGACAGTGCCTTCCACGTACCTTCTTCTAAAACATGACAACAACTGAACCATATGAGTTACGCTTGGTTCCTCTTTGTCTCTGACATCTATGTAATGATTTTCATATTGAGTTGCCCAATACATTCTGGGAAGGGTAAGTTGGGTCTAAAACAGTTCATAAATTCTGTATGGAAAAGAGGTCTGTGGTCTGAGAAAGGATTCCAGTCATTATTGGCAAGAATGAGGTTTCATCTTCAGCCATATCTTTAAGGTGTCTAAGACTCCTAATGGACTGCCCTTTTGTCAGCCAGATGTGTGGAAAGAACAGAGCTTATATGGTAAGGCAAGTAGCTCACAAATTGTGGGAGAGGAAGAAGAGGGAAGAAAATGCCCTCTCAGTGTCCACCTCCAGTTAACACTCTTGACTTTTTTAGAGATCTTAGAAATATTGTGCTAGTCCTATACAGTTCCTTTGCCTTCTTCCCTACTTTTGTCGCTGGTATACACTGTCCTCCTTTCCTCTCTGGCATGTCTTCCAAATCTCTGTGTGTTTTCTAAAATGATAATTTATTATCCAAAAAAAAAAAAAACCCAGGATAGTCTGAAAATAGAAGGGACTTAAGAAAGGCCTATAGAATTCTGATAAGTACAAATTGGTTCCTAGAAGGTAGTCCCCTAATTCTGCTTTCTAAGAAAAGGGAGTGAACTCTAAATAAATCCTGCAGGTGGAGTGGGCCTTAGGAAATAGACCCACCCAGCCAGATGGATAATTACTAATGCTTATGTCCTACCCCAAATTCTGATTGTGTAGGTTTGAGGTTGGGAGTGAGGCTAAGAATAATTACAAATAGCCCTGTCAAACCTAACTTTCTGGTTTGGGGCCAAGTACTTACATTTTAAAATGGTTTCCTAAATAATTTTATACACAACTGTGGGACTGTGGCCCACAAGGCCGACAGTTCAAATCCAGCAGCAGCTCTCCAGGAACAAAATTGGACTTCCTACTCCCACCAGGATAGTGATGCCACAAACAAACAAACAAAAAACTAAAGTGCATAATTCTATACACAACCAAGTTTGGGAACTACTACAAACATATCTGTGCTTAATATAAATAGAATCATTTGAATCCTAAATCAAAGTACAGATGGATTGAGCTTTTTGGACCAATGGGGTCACATGATGTCACCAACATTATTTCTTCTTGACGGTGTCAACCTCATTCACATGAGCTTTCTCTAAATGGAATTTTTAGTCAAATATCTTTAGCAAAGGTCAATCAGAATTGCCACTCCCTCCCAAAGCAGACACACAGTTGCCATCTAATCGACTCCAACTCATGTGAACCCATCTGTGTCAAAATAGAAGTTTGTTCCAATGACAAGACCCGCCTTTCAAGGAACCTCTGGGTGGGATTGAAACGTCCAGCTTCATTGAGCACCTGCGTGTCATCACCTTTAATACCAGCCAGGAACTGCCTTTCCCATGGCAGAGTTAGATGAAATTTGGAGAAAACAGAGTAGCTATTAGACAAGATCGAGTCTTTGAGGATGAAAACCAACAAATATTTTCTTCTTTGGCCTTAGGTGCTTGATGAACAAAAATTTTGTAACTCTAAATTGCATCACATTTGAAGAGTTTGGTTTCATTCTTTTTCTTTTATTATTTTATTTTATGGTGTAGGTAAATTGAAAAGGGAGGAACACTTGGAATCATGCTTTTACATGAAAGAATTAAAAAAAATCTTTAATCAACTGGGTCAATACTTTCACCTTTATATTTAAATATGAATATATCTGAAATCAGTTCCTTCCTGAGGACTTGCAATTTTCCCTGGTGTGTCCTCCGGCTCGCCTCAATTTACAAGTGCTTAAAAACCTATTAACAGAGGCAGCCTTACAAGTGCCTCACTTTCCTGCTGACATCACTTCTGCTACAGCTCTTTTACATATCCCCATGAAAGCTGGATAGTGAATAAATAAAATTGAAGAAGAGTGGATGCCTTTGGATTAGGGTGCCCCCAAAAAGCTGATGTGTAGAAAGCACAGCCAGAATGCTGTACTTTTAGAAGCAAGTACAGAGAGACTTTGCCTCAGTCCTTGGGGTGTGCTGTCACGGGAGGACATCATGCTTGTGCAGGTAGAGGGCAGTGAAAAGGAGCAGCTGCTCAACAAGATGGGTTGACGTCACGGCTCCAACAATGGACACAAGTGTAAGGATGGTATAGAAACAGACTGTGTTTCCGTCTGTTGTACACATGGTCTCTAGGAGTTGGAATGGACTTGATGCCACACCACAACAGCAAAGCTCTTTCAGAAGAGAGATGTACTTATCACTCGCCTAACAGAGAACAGGGGGATAATCCAGAATTTTGACCAGCCTGACAGAGTCTCTTCCTAGAAGCAGTGGTCTGATAGAAGAGGATGATCTAAAATTAAGAGTGAGTAACCAAGAGAATCAATACTGTATGAACTAGATATAGTGAGTTAATTCAGAAGGGGTGCCGCTTACAATGTGGTTCAGGTGAGAGTCTGTCAAAATCTTGCTGTCTCCATTCCGTTCTGTTAGACTCGGGGATTACACACTGCTCTCTTAGTATGCCTGCGTGGCAGAAGTTTCCCCAAATAAAGTGGCATGGAGTGTGGCTTAGAACGAATTGGGCAGTGCTGTGGGTTCCTGGTGAGAGCTCTGGGTTAGGGGATTGCAGTTCCCCTCCAATGTGGCACGCTGAGATTGAGGGCATCCACATTGCAGAGTTTTGCCAGAAAAAAATTTTTCCTCTGTGGAATTCAAAGTCTGTGTTAACCATTCTAACTGCACTTGGTGGTAGTGTTATTTTAACTAACTCATATATAAATCAAAAGGTAAGCTTCACCCTTTCCCCACTGCTACTGGTCAATTAGGTGATGTAACAGGCTATGAGCAGGATCAGGACTTAGACGTAACAGGAATAATACACCAGGGTTAGTCTGTCATTAGGACAGCGTCCAACCAGGACAGTTCTCAGCGATTTCTCGGCAGTGCCCCACTGGTAGTCAACAAGAGATCAGGCTTGGAAGGCCTTGGTTGGGCATGCTCCTCTCTTCTTTGCCTCTAATCTTCCTGGGCAAGTTCTACAACCCTTTCACTCTGCAGACAAGTGCCCAGAGGCCCACTCTGCCAGAAAACCTCCTACACAAAGTCTCAAATGCTTACTTTTATAAAAGGAACATAGTACTCATGGGTGATAGTGATTGTTTTAGGTGCCAAACTGTTGTTCATTTGAAAAGTAACTTCAGAACTAGTCTCAATTAAAATGTAAAGAGTCTCAAAGAGCAATAGTCTAGGGGGGCTCTCCAGGTCACTGCCAGTTCAGTAACTAGGTGCATTTTAAGATTTTTAGTTTTGTCCTACAATATTATTCCATTCTTTCCCTATCCATTTATTGTGGCCCCTGTGAGAATGGTCAGTAGCGATCGCCAGGCAATGTCTAGTTCTGAGGGTCTCTGGTAGAAGGGCCTGCAGATCATTCAGCCCATTGGTCTTGCAGTCTGGTTCATTTTCTGAGTAGTTTCCTGCTTTCTCTTTTGCTGCAGACAAGTAGTTGTATCTCAAATGGCCATTCTCAAGTTTCAAAGACCCCCAGATGCCTCTTTTCAAATGAGGATATAGAACATCAACTTTATAAGCTAGTCAGTGCCCGAGCTGTCCTACCGGGCCATTGTTTGTAAATGAAGGTAGACTTTTGCTCTGGATTTTTGTTTGTTATTTCTATCTGGTGCATGTGATTCGGACATGGAGCAAGAAAGAAAAACAAACAAAGTGAGACCAAATGGTTGCTACCCCTAGAGAGTGAGAGGGAACAACATACTGTTCTCCCCTTTTAATCCTCGGCGGAGAGTGGCCAAGGTGACAGATTCTGAGTGCCATTTTAACTCTTTGGTTTCTACATTTGTTGTGACTCCTTAGATTGTTTATTTCATGGAGGCTTCAAGTTACCAAGGCAACCTATCAAGAGTAGGAGACTCCAGAGCCAGGTCACGTATATTGAATATCTTTATTAACATGGACAGTTATCTTGCGTCTTCTAATGCTACCCGCTATTTCACCCCTCTGCTCTCAATCTCTCCTGGCTGATGCTGTTTGACATTGACCCTTCTGCCTGCATCCCTACACCTCCGGCCCACTCTATTGGTGGGTGAATAAGCGATAAAGGCAACAGGTGTGATGTCACTATCGCTCCTGACTCTGGCACCCAATTCATTGTATCTGCGACCTTACTCTAAACCTCATTGCAACGAGGAGTTGGAAGCATCGTTAATGCTGTGTTCCCCTTTTCTTCTTCTTTTTTTGCTCCACTGCTACCTTCTTTCTGCTTCCTTTGACCTGTTTATTTCCCTTCCCCTCTCTCTCCTTCTCTTTCATTCTCTCCTCTCCGTTCTCTCTCCTGCACTCTCATTCACTCTTATTTTGGGTGCCTTTCCCTTATCCTTCCTTTCCCGCTCTTCTATTTTTCCTCCTTTCTTTTCTCTTCTCCCTTTCACGTCAGCTCTCTCTATTCATCATCCCTCCCCTCCTTGTTCTTTCTCTCCACGCTCCTTCCCTCCAGCCATTTCCAGCCATTGTTGTTCAAAGGAGTCCTGGTGGACTAGTGGGTTATACATTGAGCGGCTAACCACTGGGTCAGTGGTTTGAACCCACCAGATACTCCATGGGAGAAAGATGAGGCTTCTGTTATCAGTAAGATTTACAGCCTCAGAAACCCACAGAGTGATCCCTCCTGTAGGATCACTGAGCATCAGCACTGACTTAGTGTCAACCATGCTTAAAAACTGTTTGTCAGGGTGCAGTGCTATGGGGACAGAGCTACTATTGTGAACTATGGAATTCTATATTATAAGTGGACTTTATTTGTCCTGTTCGCCATGTTGGGCCCAGATATGTACTAGTCCAGTTAGTCTAGAAAAACAAATCCAAAGAAATACACATGTGTATAAGAGAGTTTTATACAAAGGGTAAATTGTACATTAAGAAAACATCTCAACCCAGCCCAGTTCAAGCCCATAAGTCTGATATAAGACCATATGTCTGATACCAATCTATAAAGTCCTCTTCAGGTTCATGAAACACGTGCAACGATGCTGACTGCAGGGCGATCAGAGGCCAGTGGGTAAAGTCTTTGGATCCAGTGAGCTTGTAGGCAACGCAGCATTGGCCCGGGTCTCTACATGGCTTCTCCAGCTGTAGATGTCTGGTTGCATCCATGTAGGTTCATGTGTCTTCTCAGCTTCAATGTTTCCCAGGGAATGTGCCTTATCAGTAAAAAGCCCCCAAGGGAGTGAGCAGAGAGAGAGAGAGAGAAATGTCTCCGAGGAAGAATACCAGGAGTTCCCAGAATTCTCTGGAGAAGGCCGTGCCCGCACAGAGGCCTCATTGGCTATGATTTGATTGACAGACTAGACTCCACCCTTACTTGCCTAATGCTTCAATTGACAATTAGCTAACTACCACAAGGTACAACGTGGACCCTAAAAGAATATCTATAAATAAAGGCCGTAATCCATTAGCCAAAGTTTCTTTTAGACAGCCGAGAGAGTAGCTACACATTTGAGCGTGTTGCCACATCCCCACAGATCCTGTGTGTCAGTCCCTCACCTGCTCAGCCATTGAAATGACATGAAAAGTCAGACACACGGAAGTCCTAGATGCTTTGAGTTTCACTTTGCAACCAAAGAAAGGCTGGGTCTAGAGGCTGAAAGGGTGCTTCTTTCACTTTCAGAGGTTTCAGCCACCTGACACTTTATCGAAGTCCACATTAGTATGGATCATTCTGTTTTCTTTTTGGGAAAAAAAAAAGAATGAAAAACTCTGTACTGTATAAACAGGGCTCATAATGAAGTGTGTGCTTCTAGCACATCAAGATCTCCCTTGACACCAAGGCAGTTTGTATTTGCTGTGGGTGAGTTCATGGCAAGAAACGACATAGCCCTGACCCTGTCCACACTCAGTTGTCAGCACTGAGCAATCATTGTCTGCCACCAGGAAACGGCGGTGCTTGCAGAGAGTAACTTCTAATAGACCATTTTGATTCATTTCTGCATGCCATTTTTATAATTAATTAATTTTTAACTTTATTTTCTTTTAATCATTTTATTAGGGGCTCATCTATAGCTTTTCACAACACATAGTTACATATACTGTGCCAAGCACCTTCACAGACCTGCTACCATTATCATTCTCCAAATATCTGCTTTTCCACTTGGGCCCTTGATATCAGCTTCTCATCCTTTCCCTTCCGTCCTTGTTTCTTCCTCCTCCCCCCCACCTCTGCATGCCATTTTTACGCCTTGAGGTCAAGGCTGGTTTTTTGAAAGGTAAACTCCTCTGAGAATTACAAGATGGCTTTCAAAAAAACGTGATCATGAATAGTAAAACTCAAGGATAGTGTCTTCTCCAATTGCTATTCATAAGTGCAATGTCTGGTGAAGGAGAAAGCAGTACTGATTTTGAATGTGTCACTGATGTCGAGGGTCTGGGCACCCCAGAGTATGCATGTTTTCTGCTACTACCACCATTTACATCATAAATACTTTCCATAGAAATTGTGTCATTTTAATGTATTTGGTGACTTATGGTTAGGGTTCTGAAAGAAGGCTTCCCCTGTCTCTCTTTCTCTCTCTCCTCTCTGAACTTGTCCTGGACTGGCATAAAGAAAAAATGAATTATTTCATTTTCTTATTAATCTCTCTATCATTTTTTCTTACACCACAAATTCTTCTCTCTCACATTTTCTTAGCATCATATTCTTTGGCTTCTTTCTTCTTTACTCCGACCCATAAGAGGATATTTTAGGATGTCTCAAGTGGGTTTTACAAATTAAATCTAGTAAGAAATAAAGATAGTACCACAAGGAGAAATGTCCCATCTTATCTTTTCCAAAGATTGATTTGCTTTCTGAGACCTAATAAATAAAAACCTCTTTGGCTTTAGAATAACTGTGAGATCTCAAACACTGGCATTCTCTCTACAGAGTATAATATACTATATGATCACTTCCCCCAAACTCCTCTCCTGGATCAAAAACGAGTCACTTCTGAAGTCCCTGCAGTCTTTCACCAAATGGCATTACATTGAGCGTGACCTTGCCATGTTCAACATTAACATCGATGACGACTATGTCCCATGCCTGCAAGGAATCACCAGAGCTAGCTTCTGTAATGTTTACCTGGAATGGATCCAATACTGTGCACGGAAACGCCAAGAGGTAAGGGGTGAGGCTCATGGAATGGAACATTTTACAACAGGAACAGTATTGTAAAGTTCATGTTCTTATAATTCATAATTGAATACCATAATATCAAGGCAAGGAAAAGCATTCATGGTTGGACAGAGTAATGATTCATCATGATTCACTGGAAAAATGAAGACATTATGTACGGAGTGAGTGGCCTTGAAGGTGTCTTTTTCTCTGCAGGATCAGCGCTGCCAGGTCCCTGTAAGCACTTAAGAACAGTGAAATGCCTTCATTTAAATCTCCATTTTGAGATTGTTAGACAGAGTCCACCTGTGCCGGAAAGACAATTTCATGAACACATTTAATCATGAATGCGCACAATTTTCTTAACAACCAGATGGCCCCACTTATATTTGTATTTGTTTCTCTGTATTGTGTTGTAAAGTTGAGGGGGATTCTTTGGAGGTGGTCTCACTACAGAAATGAAACCTAGGGTAGTGTCAGCTTATGGAAAGAAACGGGGAGAAAGGAAAGCGTGAAAGGAGGATAAAGGGGAGGGAACAGTATTTGAACAGGGAATTAATATGTGGTTGATGGAGAAATGGATCTGTGATGAAATAACTTATTTAGCCAACTCAATACCCTAAATTAGAGAGTATGAAAGTGAGCAAAATTTTGTCTTAAGGTAATGTACTGAAGGATCATATTAATAATTGCATGTATTAGGTTAATAAACCATGTTTTAGTACTCTTTTCCCCCATATAGTAGCTTCCTCAGAGACACTTTAAGTACACAGACTGTTCACCATAGCTGGGATTATTGTAGAGGGGTTGGTTGACTGACTTAAAATGTGACCTCAAACTCTACATTGAAGATTTGGGTTGGTAACTATAGGAGCCTGTATGAAAGTTGAGTTGGTGTCCCTCCTCTTTCAGCCTTCTAAGACGCTGGACAGTGATGAGGACTCTCCTCTGGTGACTCTTTCCTTTGCTCTGTGTATCTTGGGGAGGAGAGCTCTGGGAACTGCAGCTCACAATATGGCTCTCAGGTAGGTGGGGGAAACAGCTGGAATTTCTTAGACCAGTATAGGCACCAACTTTTTCCACCACCACCCCAACACATTTTGGTAATATCTATCCTTATTTTAGAATTGACTTGCTTAAACTTCTTTTACATTGTTCTTTCTAAAATAAATGATGTTAGGGATGCCATGAGTATTTTCATAACTACTGGTATTTTTTGGAGGATACAATGATATTGTTAATATGAAATAGTCAAGATGTAGCTACTCACAGTATAGGATTTTCCACTCTGTCATGATCCTTGAAGATTTGCTGGAAAGATTAAATTAAATTATGCCTACATAGTATCTGACCTGGTACTTTGCAAAAATTATGCTCAAAAATATTAAATACCACTCAGTCCAATGACAACCATCTTCCCTGTGCTGCCCCAACCTTACCCTGTCCGGCTTCTACAAGACTCTGATTAAAGGCATTTTCCTTTTCCTGCTTTTCAATTCTTTTCTACAGAATCATCTGTTCCATGTATAAAGAAAGTCCATTTCTCTTCTTGAAGGACAAAACTAAAACATTAAATTGCTCCTTGGTCATGTGTTGTCCTCTGTAACTCTTTCACTCACAGAAGAACTTTTGAACTTTCACTTACCATGAAACTACTTACACCCCCGAATATCTTTCATTTGCCTTCTGTTCTCTGCTTTTACTCCTTGCACCAGTCGCATCCCAGCTCTCCACATCAGTGGTCATTTCACAGCTTTTTCTAGTCCCTTGACATTCCTTTACATCTTCTGCCTGTTCTTGACCATTTCCTTGACTAACTTTTCTTCAGGGACCTGCTATCAAAAGGTCAGTGCTTTGAATCCACTAGCCATTCCACAAGAGGAAGCTGAGGTGGTCTGCTTTCTTAGAGATGTATAATCTCAGCAAGCCTATGGTGTAGTTCTAGTCCATTCTATATGTTGAAACCAACTTCAGTGCCTTCAGAGGTCTTTAAAATTTCCAAATCCATGCCCATGACTCAACTCAGCCACAGGATAAAATTGTGAGGTGGAAGGGGGTGGGGAGGGAAGGGGAAAATGAGAAGCCGAGACCAAGGGCTCAAGTAGAAAGAAACTGTTTTGAGAATGATGATGGAAATAAATGTACAGACGTGCTTGACACAATGGATGCATCATGTATGGATTGTAATGAGTTATGAAGGAAGAAGTCCCAGCTTCACTAAAGACATTAGCCAAAATCGAGACACCAGGAATTGAGAGCATACCAATTGGAATGTTTCAACAAACTCATGTAGCACTGGTAACACTCACTCATCTGTGCCAAGAAATTTGGAAGACAGCTACCTGGTCAAAAGAGATTCATATTTTACCTATTCCAAAAGAAGATGACCCCACAACATGCAGAAATTATTAAGCAATATCTTTAATACAACAGGCAAGTAAAATTTTGCCTAAGATTATTCAACAATGGTTCCAGCATTACATTGAAAGAGAGTTGCCAGAAATTCAAGCAGGATTCAGAAAGACTGGTCATTTCAAATTGTTGACCTGGTGATTAGAAGCCCAACACCTGACCCACTATGCCTAGAGGACTTCCAAAGGACATGGACTATAATTAATGTATCAGATGGATATTGGCTCAAAGCAGGAAATACAGAAAAATGTTTACTCATGTTTCATTGGTTTGCATAACCTATTTGATCATGTGGATCAAAGTCAACTGTGGAAAACATTGGGAAGAATAGAAATTCTGGAAGAATCTATTATGTACATGCAAAATCTGTATAGTGTGTTCCAGTGGAACCTGCACAAGGAGCAGGGAATCATGCTTAAAATCAGGACAGGTGTGAGTCAGAGTTGTATCCTCTCACGATACTTATCCAATCTCTGTGCTGAGCAAGTGCTCCCAGAAACTGGATCCCTTAAAGAGAAAAGTGGCATCAAGATTTAAAGAAGACTTTTTAACAATCTGTGATATGCAGATGACATAACCTTGCTTGTTAAAAGTGAGGAGAACTTGAAGTACTTGCTGATGAAGACCAAGGATTAGGCCTTTCAATAGGGATTACAACCAAATGGATACAGAAAACAACAATACGTACAACTGAACCAGTAAATAACAGTATGATAAATGGACAAAAGGTTGAAGTTGCCAAGTATTTCATCTTTTTTGGACCTACAACTGGCGCTCATGGAAACAAGCTTCAAGAAATCAATAAATGCATTGCATTGAGTATATTGGAATCATCATACATTGGTGTTGGGACTGCAAATATATATATATGTATGAAAAACATATATATATATATATATGAAAAGCAGTGTGGTATGACCTCAAACAACATGGAATAGAAACTCTATATGACCTAGTAATACTTTTGCTGCATGTATGCCCTAAAGAATTAAGAGCCATGGCACAAACAGACATATGCATACCAATGTTCTTCAAAGCACTGCTCACAATAGCAAGAAGTTGGAAACAATTTAAGTGCCCATCAGTAAAATATTGGATAAATATACTTCAGTACATACACACTATAGAATATAGAATATTAAGCATTCTTAAAGATGAAAGGTGAAACTGTGAAATACCTCATGACATTGATAGACAAAGATAACATTATGCTCAATGAAATTATGATCTGAAACCATGTTACAAAGGGAAAAAAAGAAGACAACCAAGATTTTTCGTACCAAAAGATATATATATAGTAGTGCTAATGCTTGCAAAATATTGTCAACATAATTTATGCCACTGAATGGGACCCTTAAAAACCCAAACCAACCCGATTGAGTGCTTTCTGACTGATAGGAGTCCCATATAGAGTTTCCAAAGCTGCAAATAGGAGCAGGTAGCCTCATCTGTTTCTAGCAGAGAAGGTGGCAAGTTTGAATCTCAGACTTTGGATTTAGGGTAGTAGATTAATACCTTACAGTGCCACGATGGTCACTAACAGTACTTCTCAAAGGGAACAAACAGTAAATTTATGTTAAATATCATTTACAACAATAATGTATTTTCTAAGGATACCGAGTGTGGGGAGTGGAAAGGCAAACCTATTTTTTTTATTAAGCTTTAATTCTAGATGTCCAAAATAGGTTTCGTTAGGCTAAAATCAAGAGGGCAGCAGGTCTATATATCTATCCAGAACTTCTAGGAGAGAGTCCTTTCTCCATGTTTCTAGTTTCTAGAGGCCATATCTGTGGCTCCAGGCTTCTTCTGCCATCTTCAAAGCCAGCTGTATAACACTGTCACATCTCTCATGGACTCTGGTGTATCTCCGGCCACCTTCTTTCACTGATAAATCCTCTGATCTCAATGAGTGCTCCCTGGAAATCCAGCCATACACATTCCATTGCAAGAGCCTCAATTTAATCATAGCTACAAAGTCCATTTTGCCATGTAATGTGGAGGGCCATCATTTTCTCTATAACAGAATTCTTGCCTTTTTTCACATATTAATGAGGAACTGGTCTAAAATTTTTGGTATTTTTCTTTAGGTTTCTATTAGATAGTTTTCATCAAGTCATGGATTCTTCTTCTATTATTCCTTACTAAGGAAAAGATGCTGAATTTTTACGAAGTGAGATGCCTGTTCTATTGTTATGTCATTTTAAATGTAAGATGGTGCATTAGGTGTTTATTAGGCCCAACAAGTCGTTCTCATGAATTTACTATCTTCAAGTAGCTGACTGGTCCCAGTGAGGTGGCTCCAACGCTCCATGAAGATCAGAAGACAGTGGTATTTTTTAGGGGGAGGGGGGCAATCACTGTCCTCTGGTGATCGTGGGAGCCACCCAGACTTGCTGCTGCTGGATTTGAACTGCCAAGCCAGTGCACCACAGCCCCGCACTCAACCAATATGGGACCGGGGCTCAGCCCGAGAGCTGAGCAATCATCTGTGTCCTTACAAAAGTAAATTTAGGAGTAGGAGGAGTAGGAGGAGACCTGAAATCTCAAGGTAAATTTGATCCTGAAAAGAACAGATACTTTAAATTCTACACATGGAGCACTAGTGGTGCCATGGTTAAGCACTCTGTTGGTGGGCAATTTGAATCAGCTGCTCGATGGGCGACTGTTCTCAGAAAGATTCCATCCTTAGACGCACTAAGGGGAAGTTTGAAGGTCTCCTCTGTCCTGTTGAGTTGTATAAATCACCAACTACTCAATGGTCACAGGTGGGAGATTTTTCAAATGATAGATTTGGGATTTATTTGAAACAGTATCACTGAAATTCTCGAGCCAACATGACTTCTTGCCAATGATGATATATAAAACCCCATTTCATATTCATATCCTATGTGGGTCGGAGGCAGACCCACCCAAGGGTGAATATAAAATCATGGTAACATTTAGCATACTATGCTAACATGTGCCAGATACAGTGCTTCGTGCCTCACATCATTTAATACATTCCATCTTTTCAGCATCTGTGGAGATGGGGTCTCTCTAGCAGCTGGGAGGACTGAAACACAGAGGGGTTACTTAGTCCATGCTTCCCAGGGAGTGAGCCAGACATGGACTCCAGAGTCCTTCCCTTGAACCCTCAAGCTAGGCCACATAACGCTTTCCAGCAGTTTGTGTCCAGTCGCTCAGCTGTTTAAAAATCCAGTTGTCATCGAGACAAGTCCACTTCATAGAAACTTCATCAGGGTCAGCATAGATCTGGGTTCAACGCTGTGTTTCCAATGACTGATTTTTCAGAGAAGAGACATCAGGCTTTTCTGCGGTACCCCTGGGAGGACTCAAATTTCTTTCCATTTGGTTAACTCACAGACTTTACACCAGCGTCTTTAAACCCTTCTCTTTGGATCACTGCCTGCGGCCTATTGATTTCTCTGCCTCATCCATTGATTACTTTTATCATATGCTGAGTTGGTCCTCTTGGGGCCTGCTGGTATTCTACATTATCCGATGGGTTCAGGGCAATGCTGAATTCTACTTGAACCTCAGAAAACAGGGATGATTAAAGAACATCCCTTCACAATTTGTGTTCCAAACAAGTTAGTGCCATTAACCACCCTTCACAGGTGACTTAAGTCGACTCACGGCTGTGCCTTGTTCACCTGTGACAAAGTCAGACAGAGACCCTCCAAGTTCTCATTCCCTGCCTCATCAATGTGTAACTAATTGCCTGTCCCCATCGATCTATAAGAAATTGAATGCTTGTGAACCATACTTTTGCTAAGCATTTATCTTTCCCTTACAGCCCCGAATGTGACCCACTCTCAGTCTGTGACCACATCCATCTTTCCTTATAGACGTTTCCAGAACAGATGATCCTTGTAAAACATTCTGAGCTTTCATTTGACAACCTCACCTGCTTCTCCACACTTAGGATTTTCTTAGTTTTTGTAGACCTGTTTACTCTGTGAAAAAAACAAAAACACCCTTCCTGTAACTTTTTAAGGAACTTTCTGGTTTTATAATTGAAATCTATTACCATCTACCATCTCTGTCCATTACGGCAATCATGCCCCCCACCCCCTCCCTGTTCTCTCTGAATAAAGCTTCTCCCTATCGAAGGTGTGTTGTATACGAACATTAAATACATATTGTGGACTTTCGGTAAAGTGAACAAATCAGTCGTAGAAGAAATTCCAGGGTAAGCCAAAAAGTATTGCTACTAGGGTTCCCGTTCATACATACATTTACAAACATACTTTATTTAAAATGTGATCAGTGGATGACTGAAGAAAAATTCTCTTAGTAAAACACTTGTCTAATTCTTGTTAGGGTGCTTTAAAAAATGTCTAACCAGAACAATGGTTTCTGATGGGATTTGCTGGCCAGTTAAGTTCAAGGCAGCCTGGATGGTTAGCTGGTTTTAGGATTTCAAAAGAATATTTTTGATAAGAGTTTCTTGCAGGGTATCATACTGGGGGCAATAGGAAAACATTTTAATAAAATTGAAATCTTCATCAGTGAGAAAAAAAAACAGTGTGTTAGTCTGGGTAGAGTAGAGAAACATACTCATAAACATGCAAATGTATATAAGGGAGAGGTTTATATACAAGAGGAATGGGACATTGAAAAAGCATCTCTAACCAGCTCAGTCCAAATTCCTAAGTCTGATACTACCCCATATGTCCGATACCAGTCTATACAGTCTTCTTCTGACTCATGAAGCATGGGCAATGACACCAGGACAATCACAGACCAGTGGGTGCAGAGTCTTGTGTATCCAATGGCAGTAGAAGTATCCTGGCACTGGCAGGGTCTCCCCATGGCTCCTCGTTTCCGGGACTCAGAGTCCATCAGCAGTATCCAGTGGTAGTAGAAGCATTTCAATGCTGGCAGGGGTCTTCCAGGGACTGAACCTTGTGTCTTGTCAATGGAGTGTCTCCAATTGACTCAGCTGTAAATCTCTCACACCCATGGGGGAAATACCGTGAGATTTCCCAGAATTCACAGGAGAAAACCTTGCCCTTACAGAGGTCTCATTCACTCGCTCCAGATTGACAGGCTAGCCTCCACGCTTGCACTCTTAATTAAATCAGCACCAGAGTACATGACTGTCATAACCAGGAAAGTCACACAAAGGATCCTTTTTTCTTCATGACAATGTATCTACTTGATCTTCAAGGGTACCAAGAGTTGTCCTATAAACATTTCATGTGGAGACCTTATCTTAGCCCCCTACATTCTTGTTCTTGACTTTCAGACTTATTTTTTTTGTTCTCAAAAACTCAAGAGAACAGTGTAAAAGAATACAATTCAAGTCCCTTGCGGTTACCAAAAGGCATCTTGATGTGGCATAAATCAAAAGTGGGCAGAATTTTGAGGGAGCTGGAAAAAATGCCTTCAGACTTACATAGAAGTGGATGGAAGATATGTTGAGAAATTATAGTCTAGCGTTTTATATTTTGTGTTGAATGGTGGTTTCTATCATTTTGTGGCCCTACTTTTTTAACATAACCAGAACATTCCATGTTGTTGTTAGGGGCTGTCATGTCGGATCTGACTCAGAGTGACCCTTTGTACAACACAACGAAACCCTGCCCAGTCCTGGACCATCCTCACATTTGTATTTATGTTTGAGTCCATCGATGTCTGGGAGATGAAGTCTTGCCATGACTAGGCTCTAAGAAGCATTCTGGCTGTACTTCTTCCAAGGCAGATATGTTTGTTCTTTTGGCTGTCTATGGTACTTTCAATATTCTTCACTAACGGCACAATTCAAATGAATCAATTCATCACTGATTTTCCTTACTTAATATCCAGCTTTCAAATGCACGAGGCAATTGAAAATTCTAAGGCTTGGGTCAGGTACCTTCTTCGCTGTCTGCTCTTAACGTAGTTGTGACCTTGTTGACATTCATATTAACGGTGACATAACTTCCAGCATCACAGCAACATACAGGTCATCACACTACCCAAAGTTGACAAACAAGGGGCGAGAATGTTACTAGACACAAGGATAATGAGACTTTGACTTGTTTACCTTCCTAGCTTATTAGGAAATTGTTTGATTAAAGGTAAATGAAAATGAGGAGAATCATCATGGACATGGACTCACATAATAACCACACAATGAGCTCAAATGAAGATGGCACAAGACTGAGCAGTGATTGCTATATTATACATAAAACTACTATGATTTGGAGTCAACTGGCAAGCAGCTAACAACAACTATCTGAAATCGTTTTCATGTGACACTACTGATGATCAGTGTAGGCTGTGCCTGGAGTTCTTTAAGACTCAGTTGGGTACATCTCATCCACTCCTGTGGAGCTGCACCACGTTCTGACAGATGCTGCCATCATCATACCTTCTCAGTTCTCTCTTCTATTTGCTTGCACTTCCTCTGTTCACTCAGGCTCTGATGCTGAGGGCCTGGGGCATTAGATAAGGTGAATGTGGGGCATTAGGGTGCACTGCAATGGACTCTCCACCTGACACTTGCCCGTTATCTTCAAGTCACACTTGTGTCCTGCATTCTACATTCCTTGTGTCCCCACTTGTTAGGAAGTCTCTGATTATAACTTTAAATATCTATTCAGACGATCTAAGAACAATGACTAAAATCTACTCCAGTGTTATGGTGAGGCAGAGGAACTGACAACTTTTAAACCATACCATGTTTCCAGGTGAGTCGCACAAATATGTTTGTGTCTGTCTTGTCCAATCTGGAATTATAAATTATTTAAGGAGGAGGAATAAAGAAACCTGGGAAAGGTGAAAAAAACTTGAACATAAACTTTACCAGAAGGAGGGACACAATTTGGATTTACCTGGGGGATCTTTTCAGAAAGAATATATTTTGAGAATGAAATAGATGACCATGAAGACAAGACTCTTCCCCAATTACCAACAAGTATCAGGGACAAGGTTGAAGCCTTTATTTGGAACTTCTGGCTGCCATCACTCTAGTTCTTCTGGGTCATATGTTGCCTTTTGGTTCAATAACTTGATTCTAAAGAGAAATGGAGTACCTTTGAAGAACACAAGAAATATCATTGATTTTCTATCTATCAATCATCTATCTATCATCTATCTATCTCTATTTATTTTTGCCAGTAAGAAAAAGATGGACTCCAATTCAGAGATTGGATTTTTTTTAGAGCTAATAATATAACTTCTTTCCACAAAGATCTCATGAAAAAAGTATTAAATACTATTAATTCAGAGTTTATATAGAATATATGTACCCATTTAAATGGTGTAAAACTGCTAGAGACTAATCTCAGATGAGTAAGGAAGGTGTTTATGAACAACATTCTAGTTTAATTTTACTGTGGTAACTTAAGCATAAGCCCTTGAAGGGATAAAGTCATACTAACACATCTCTGAACTGCCTACTAGAAAGATGACTCCAGTTACATTTTTTTCTCAAAGCAACACTGTGTCTCTAGAGCAGTCAGTGGAGGAGGGAGCTTTGGATCAGCTCCTATGACATCTTAAATGTGTCATACAGTATTAGATATTTGTTCTACCTTTCCCTCTTGGCTTTTTTTAATATAAGCTTTTCTTTTCTTTCTTTTTTTTTTTTTAAGGCATCACTGCCCCTAGGTGGTGGGAGTAGGAGGCCCAGCCTTTGCTCCTGGGAGCCGGAATCAAACCTCCATCCCAGTGGGCCGCAGTCCCACACACAACCACTACGCCACCGGGGCTCAGCCCAAGCTTTTCTTATATTAAATGATTATAATAATATGATTTATACAGGCATCCATGAGCATTAGATGAGAATATGGACTAGAAATCACTTGGTAAGCCACAAGTTACCAGAAAACTATAAGGCACTGTCCCTTTTTTCTACTTCATTTTTACTTGCTCCAAAATTGTCCTAGGGCCAATGCTTGTGGTTAGGAAACGATCGGGCAAAGGGATGTGATCAGAATGAATGTGATTAACCATGAAGCCAGGACATGTTTGGATCCCAACCTACTCCTGTAGCATCAAGCCTGGCTCACGGCGACCCCTGTGTAGGTCAGAGTGGGATAGTGCCCCACAGAGGCTTCACACGATGATTTGTCTGGGTGAACTGGATTCTCCGATCTTGTGGTGAGCAGTCTAGTGTGTTAATCATTTGCCCCACCTGAAGAATATGCTTGACTACGATGGAGTTGGGGTGGGAAGAGAAATCATATAAAAAGAGAGTCACTTTGCAGTCCCCATGGGGAAGAAGCCTTCCCAGCCTGAATAGTAATTTAGAAGCATGTGTATATTCTCTCTAAGCCTCGTCTTTACTATTCAGTGAACACAGAAATAAATCTAGCTTGCAAATCCCACTTAATTGTTTGCATATGTTCTGCAAGTGCTCCATTTACGGTAATGCACTGTACCAGAAGGCTCTTCACAATGCCAATTGGTAAACATACAGAGTATATGGGCTTGCATAGAAGCTCACTAAAATGAATGCACCAATTATAGTTCTAGGAATCCCAATAGGAACAGCCTGGAAGTTGTAAGATAATGATGCTGATGTCCAAAATATTAAAGCTTTACCTTCTAGTTATACTCTCTATTCCTAAAAAGCAGGTTTCCTCAGTAGTGGATCTAGGGACATTTGGGGCTACATAATTCTTATTGTGTGGGTGAGGAGGGGTCTTTCCTGTGCATCTTTATCTGGTAGATAACAGGCTCACCCTCTCTCTCATTTGTAACATTCAGAAATGTCTCTTGACATGCTAAATGTCTCATGGGGCAAAATCATCACCATTTGAGAACTACTGGGACAGAGTGGGCTGACCAGGTTAGTGATTTTGAACCAAAGTGGGTAGATAGGATATGAGCAATTTCTGGCTAGACTGAGCATTGGGGACTCCTCTTTGTGTCAAGAACATTGAGAAACAGGTGAAAACAACCGTCTCCAAATTATCATTACCACAAACAGTCAGACACGTTAAAATCAAATCCTACGGAAACCGTGAACTGGAAGATTGACTGGGACTGACTCTGTGAGCTACAAACCAGTCTTAAGACATAACTGCCTTTCTCACGGTTGTAAGCAACTGTACTTAAATACCGACTGCCACAATCCTTCCTCTATAGGCCCCACCTCGAACTCTGCTATTTCTTAACAAGAAGGTGGGGCTGGAACCAGAAAGCTACTTCTGAAAAACCAGTCACTGAGAATCCAATTTAACAAGTATACACCAATATACTTAGGGTCTTCATGCATTGGAATCAACAAGAGGGAAATTGATTGTGTGGTCATTCCCACTGCTGGAAGAGTTTTTGTTTTGTATGTTTTTTGTAATAAATTATTTTATTGGGGGACTCATACAAATCCCATCACGATCAATATATACATCAATTGGAAGTGTACCACATTTGCACACCTGTTGCCATCGTCACCCCCAAAATATCCTCCCTCCACTTAGACCCCCAGTACCAGTGCCCCATATTTCCCTCCCTTTCCACTCCCTCCCCCATAAACCCTTAATAATTTACAAATGGTTATTGCTTTTTCATATCGTACTCTGTCCGATGTGTCCCTTCGCCCACTTCCCTGATGTCTGTACTCCAGAAAGGACATATGTAGATCCCTGCAATTGGTTCCCCCCTTCCACTCCACCCTCTCTCCACCCTCCTGGTATCACTACTACCATCACTGGTCCTGAAGGGATCATTTATCCTGAATTCCCCATGTTTCCAGCTCCAGTGTACATCCCCTGGTCTAACTGGATTTTTCAGGTAGAATTGGGGTCATGATAGTGGGTGGGAGGAAGCATTTGAGAACTAGAGGAAAGTTGCATACCTCATTGGTGCCACACTCTACCTTGACAGGCTCCTCTCATCCCGGCAACCCTTCTGCGAGGGGATGTCACTTCAGCTCTTGATGGGCTTTGGGTCCCCATTCAGTACTCCCTCTCATTTATAATGATACAATTTTTAGTTCTTTGATGCCTGACACTGGATTCCTTCAACACCTCATGGTCACACTGGCTTGTGTGTTTCTACCATGTGGGCTTTGTTGCTTCTGAGCTAGATGGCTGCTTGTTTACCTTCAAGCCTTTAAGATCCCAGGCACGACATCTTTTGATAGCTGGGCACCATCCGCTTTCTTCACCACACCTGCTTATGTGCATATTTGTCTTCAGTGATCATGTGGGGAAGGTGAGCATCATGGAATGCCAATTTAATAGAACAAAATATTCTTGCACTGAGGAAGTACTTGAGTGGAGGTCCAATGCCCATCTGCTGTCCTAATATTAACCCTATAAGTATATGCACGTTGATCTATTTCCTCATCACCCTATATAAATATATTCACCTATGTACATGCTTATATTTGGACCTTTATATATGTCCTTTATCACCCAGTTCTTTACTCTATTTTCTTTTACTTTCCTCTTATCCTACTATCATGCTCAGCCTCTATTAGGGTTTCAGTATTTTCTCTTTGTTACATTGCTCTTGATTGATCCCTATCGGCCTCTGGCTTCTCACACCCACCTTGTCACTGATTTTGAATCTTTTATTATTCCCTTGTCCCTGGGTTAGTCAACACCACTGCCTTTCCCCCTCCTTCCTCTTTCCCCCTTCCACCCCTCCCCAGAACTATCATTCCTGTCATTTTGCCTCCAGATTGTTCATCCAGCCTGTCTTGTCTGGATAGACCTGCAGAGACAATAATATGTAAAAAAAAAAAAACCCACAGGCACCCTAAGATGAAGAAATCAAAGAAAATAGAATGATGATAACAACAAAGAAACACCAATGTCCAAATATATAACATATGTAAAATAAAATAAAAGTAATAACAAAATAAAAAACCTGTACATAGTTAAGGTCTGTTCATTGACCTCCAGGAGTGCACCCTGGTTGAGTCCAATGGGGTGCCACACCCTGGTCCCAAAGTATATCCTTGGCACTCCATCAAAAACTCCATGCTCTGTTGCACACCTTTAGTTTTTTGCCATGGTGTGGTTGGGTCAGAAAGGATATAATCCCCATCCTATGTCCCCGCAGGGCATTGGGTCAGCGAGGGAAGCCGCATTTTATAGTGGGCTCAGCCATATGATCCTCTCTGTGCATCACCTGTTCTGAGTGGGAATATCATCCTGAAGGCTAGGGGTAGGGGGGCAGAATGCACTCCATTCTCTCTTCCTCCCCCTTCATTTATTCTCATGTGCTCTGCTCAGGTATATCTCGCTCCTCAAGCTGCAGCTTCAACGTTGTCCTCCAAGCACACTCTCCTGGGGGGAGAGGCGGCTGCCCCCGGAGGTGGGATTGGGGTTGCGTATTCAGATCTCTCCACTAGTTCCCTAATCCATGCCATAAAGCTGCAATCAAGATCTGGAACATGGGATTTAAGTTTGGCCCCTGTTTTGTACTGTTTTATTCTCACATGTGATCAAGGTCTCTCTGCACAATAAGCACGTGTAATCCTTCCAGAATCCATTCCATGCATATTTTAGGATGCAATTCTCCCTCTTAAGTGTTCATCATGAACACACGCGGAAGCATTTTCAAGCGTTCTCTGTGGAAATCAGATCATTCATTAGCATGCTTGATAGCTTCCTCTCTAAGCATTAGCCCTATGAGCTTGGCTCTGTGGTGCTTGAGAATACCCCTCTGGCGTCGCTTTGGCAGTTGGTGAAACTAATGCCCAGGAAGCTTCTGTTCTTGAGAGAAAATTGCCTCCTGCAACCGGAGCCCCACTAGAGCCAGTTGCTATGGTTCCTATTGTCAACCCAGACGCCAAGATTTCACACCCATCCCAAGAGAGACTTGGGAGGGAATTAATGATGGTGGTGCACTTCACAGCTAAATGCTAAAATAGAAATCTGTGGAATTATTTCTCTGATGTGTGAATCCATTGCCCTGTGTGGAACTAAAGTTTTGATCAGTGAACCAATTCATGGAATCCTTCCAAACCAAAGCACCCCAGAACCCTCTTTCACACATGTTTTTCAACCTCCTTTGCTCCCAGAGAAGCCCCAATAAACATTACCTCTACAGGATGTTACAGGTTAGGGTGCTTAGAGGAGGTGCTTTAGAATATTATGAGGATGAAGTACTCTTCCCAAACCCATCCCACGCTCCTCACTGAAGGACAATGTGTTCTCACTCTGTATATACCTCCACAATATATACAGGAGCAAATCAGGGGGAATCAGAAACACAAAACCCAGAGAGTTTCCAAAGTCTTTAAGGCATTAATTTTAACCCTAGTATGATGCTCATCCTTCTATTCATTAAAAAAAAAAAAATTTTTAAGGTGGGTTGGAAAGAACAAACATTTGCTGAGAATCTAAATGACCAATTTAAAGTTTCCCTTGGTTTAACGTCCTCTCTTTTCCTTTTGTGGTAAAATCCATTTTTAAAATATGAGTCACGGGGCTGAGCCCCGGTGGTGTAGTGGTTGAGTGCGGGACTATGTCCCATTGGCTTGGCGGTTCAAATCCAGCAGCAGCTCTCAGGAGCAAGGCTGGGTAGCTCCCACAATCAACAGAGGAAAGTGATGCCCCCCCCCCCAATATGAGTCACCTAGCCACACACACACACACACACACACACACACACACAAAAGCAATACAGAGCAATATGGATTGTCCCATAGTTCTCATCATCACATCCTGTGAAACAGGGAGTTGGGGATACTTTTGGATTAGCACTGTTTTCTTTCAGTTTGTAAATTGAATTTGAGTGTGCACGTTAGTCGAGTTTGGGCCAGTATAATTGTCAAAAAGTGAATACGTCAGGGCTGAGCCCTGGTGGCGTAAGTGGTTGACTGCCGGACTGCGGCCCACAGGCTTGGCAGTTCAAATCCAGTGGCGACTCTCAGGAGCAGCACTGGGTAGTGCTCATGACCACAGAGGCAGTGGTGCCCACAAAAAAAAAAAAAAGTGAATACGTCGGTGGTAGTGAATTTTTAAAAATCATTTTATTGGGGGCTCATACAATTCATCACAATCCATACATACATCCATTGTGTCAAACACATTTGTACATTTGCTGCCATCACCATTTTCAAAACATTTTCTTTCTACTTGAGCCCTTGGAATCAGCTCCTCATTTTTCCCCTCCCTCCCCTCCCCTCCTTCATGAACCCTTGATAATTTATGTTATTATTATTTTTTCATATCTTATACTGACCAATGGCTCCTTCACCCACTTTTCCATTGTCCATCCTCCTGGGAGGGGGGTATAGGTAGGTTATTGTGATCAGTTCCCCCTATCTCCCCACACCTTTCCCTTCCCCTCCTGGTATGGTTTCTCTCAATTTTGGTCCTGAGGGGTTATCTGTCCTGTGTTTCTAGCTCTTATCTGTACCCATGTACATGTCCTGGTCTAGCCAGATTTGTGAGATAGAACTGGGGTCATGATAGTGGGTGGGTGGAGAAACATCAAAGAACTAGAGGAAATTTGCATGTTTCATCTGCGCTATACTGTACCCTTACTGACTCAATTCCTCCCCGTGACCCTTCTGTAATGGGATGGTCAGGTGCCTACGGATGGGTTTGGGTCTCCACTCTGCAGTACCCCCCCCCCCTTCCATTCACATTGATATGTTTTTTTTGTTCTGGATCTTTGATGCTTGATATCTGATCCTATCAACACCTTGTGATCACAAAAGCTGGTGTGCTTATTCAATGTGGGCTTTGTTGCTTCTGAGCTAGATGGCTGCTTGTTTGTTTTCCAGTTTTTAAGACCCCACATACTCTATCTTTTGGTAGCCAGGCACCATCAGCTTTCTTCAGCACATTTGCCTATGGACCTGCCTTGTCTTCAGTGATTGTGTTGTGAAGATGAGCATTATGGAATGCTAGGTTAATAGAACAAAGTGTTCTTGCATTGAGGAAGTACTTGAATAGAGGCCCAAGGTCCACCTCCTACCTTAATATTAAACCTATAAATATATGTACATAGATCTATTTCCCTATCATCATATATAAATATATTTATATATGATCATGCCTGCATTCAGACCTCTATAAATGTCTTGTCTCCTAGTTCTTTCCTCTATTTCCTTTCACTTTCTTCTTGCCCCACTACCATGTTCAGCCTTCCTTTGGGTTTCAGTAATTCCACTCAGTTACATTGCCTTTGATCACGCCCTGCCAAACCTCCTACACCCTCCTTGCCATTGATTGTAGCTTAGTTGTTGTTCTCTTGTTCCTGGACTTGTTGACACCCACCTCCTGAGAGTGAGAGCATCAGAAGTTTTAAAAAATATGACTTCCATCTCCTGGCACCAAAATTATTATCAGGGTAGGAAGAAAATTCCAAGGGCCAGGTATTTGGTCTGAGTAAGTCCATTGCCATCTCCTTTTTATCTATAGACAATTGAAAGACTCCAGAATTGCTCAAAATGATAGGATTCTGAAAAATTTTCTGCATGAATTAATAGCAACTATGACTTTTTCTGACAGCCTGGATTCCTTTTTATATGGTCTTCACACCCTCTTCAAAGGTGACTTTAGGATAACGGCCCGGGATGAGTGGGTATTTGCTGACATGGACCTGCTGCACAAAGTCGTTGCTCCAGCTATCAGAATGTCTCTGAAGCTTCACCAGGTAAAGACATTTTGGAAAAATAAAGCCTCAGCCTACAATTCTAGGAAAGAAAGTCACCTCGGACACATCTGATCATATTTTTCTGAAGAAGACTTGGGAAACCAAGCATTGAGGCCACCTCAATATTCTTGCCCGAGACCATTCTTTAGTGCCCTGACAATCCTCATGGTTGGGAGTTTGAAACCACCATGCTGCTCTTTGGGCAAAAGACTGGGCTTTCTACTCCTGTATAAATAGTCCACATCAATTCGACGGCAGTGAGTTTTTGGAGACCATGGCTTATTTGCCTTCTTTTTCTTTTCCAGTCGCCACCAAGGCAACGCTGATGCCTGGTGACCCTACCTATTTCTGAGGAGAACTCTACTCAATCGTATAGATTTCAATAGCTAGTTGCAAAAGAAATAGGTCAGCAGGCTTTTCTTCTGAGGTGCCTGTGGATGTACTCAACCTTCCAACCTTTCTGGTAGCAGCTTCATCTGCTATTTGTGCCACCCAGTAGCTCTGAGTTCATTGAAGGGGGGAGGATAGGTACATCTACAGTGACAAGCACTACATTAGTGGTTCCACAAGAGCTTGCCAGGGGAGGCTGTAGGGAAATGGAGAGCTAATAAAAATGAGTACAAGAATGAAGAAAATGTTCGAAAACTGATGATGTTGATTATATAACTTAGCCGGATGTGGTTGAACTGGTGGATTGTATGATATATGGATTATATGGCAATAAAATGTTTGTTTTTTTTTTAAAGAGTTGCTAGAAGGGGGTTAATAGTCACAAGGCAGAAAGATGGGATAGCAGGAAGAGAAAAGTCCAGAAGCTGTGTCTAAACATCGTCAATGGGATTAGTCACAAAGCTGAGCATTTTCCCGAGACATTTTCCCTGTTAGAGCAGCGTGTGAAGAGGCACCTCAGCAAGCCGCTCTGGATTCAGAATGAGATCGAGAGTGAGAGTAGGGCTGTGGAGGTAGACTCAGCTTGGGAGACCACTGGCCAAGCCGCTCTCTGTATATAACCCAGGATCAGCAGATCATGGGCCTCAGTGGATTCCATGTGTTCTCCAGGACCAGTTCACCTGCCCCGATGAGTATGAAGACCCAATGATTCTTTTTGAGGCCATCCAGTCCTTTGAGAGGAAAGTGGTGATCTGCCACGAGGGTGACCCGGCGTGGAGGAGTGCGGTGCTGTCCAACAGAGAGGAACTCCTCACCCTGCGGCACGTGGTGGACGAGGGCACCGATGAGTACAAGGTCATCATGCTCCACAAAAGCTTCCTGAGCTTCCGGGTCATCAAGGTACACAGCCCACGGTGTCTCTTACATTGGGGAAGCCCTAGGAAGGGGGCTGGCCCCAGAATGTGAGTGCTATGCCATCGAGTCTGTCTAGAGGACAGTCCCCAGGCTCGTCTCGGCCAGCAAGCAGAGCGAAGGCAAAGAGCCAGGCTCACTGTGGGACTGCCTCGCCAGTACCGTTTCAGTAATTCTGCCCGAAGGCCAAGACTCTGACAAGTCCTTATGGACCTGGACAAGGACCTCAGACAAGGATCAGGTTCCAGCTTCTTCTAAGAGCCCATTCCCAAATGCAGGGTCTCCTGACCAATTATTCCTCCTTTCCGATAATTTCAAACCACGGGGTTAACTGTGGGAACTTTCTCTCCATTGGCTCTCAAGTTCCCCATTTGAAAGGTGTATCTCTGAGGGCGACCCCTCTGGTTTACCTGTAGAAAGGGTTGAACTTAGGCTCAAGTGCCAGGGTCGTCCAGGTTCATTGACGCCAGAGTCATGCCCACTCACTGTGGGAAACAGCAGACAGACTGGGAAACATGGATCATTGGCTTGTATGGTCTGTTTTCCCCCTCTCCCGCAGGTCAATAAAGAATGTGTCAGAGGACTCTGGGCTGGGCAGCAGCAAGAACTCATATTTCTCCGCAATCGCAACCCAGAACGTGGCAGCATCCAGAACAATAAACAGGTCCTGCGCAACCTTATCAACTCCTCCTGTGACCAGCCCCTGGGCTACCCCATGTATGTGTCCCCCCTCACCACATCTTATCTTGGGACACACAGACAGATGGAGGACGTCTGGGGCGGACCTGTTAGTTTGAGCAGCATTTGGACCTGGTTCCGCACCAAGTGGTTAAGGTAGGCCTTTCTCGAGGTGCTGTGGCTGGTTCTGGAGGTGGGCTCCGGCAAGCCCTCGCACATTTTTATGGGCGTTTCACTGCTGATCCATATTTTCACATGAGATTAAACGACTCTCCTTCAATGGCATCCGACACACAATTCATGAAAACAAGTAGTCTCAGATTAGGAATCAGTGAGAAACCAGTGAGATAAGCACCCAGCTCTCCACACACCGAGTAGCGAATCTGGCTTGCCCCCTTCCAGAGGGGCAGGGTGCAGGTGTCTTGGAGCGTGAATGCTTGGGCATCAGTTACAGAGAACCAGGTTGGAACTCCCTCAGCACACAGCTCTCATGCCAAGGGGGACTGCTCGCTCGATTCCAAGGGACAGGCCTCTGGTTACTTGGAATGAATGATAAGGCAATGGGATCGAACATGGTTGAGTTCCTGCTCAAGCCACACCATTGAGGAGTGTGGTGGGAAATAGCACTGAAATAGCATCATCTCTAGATATTTTGATCAGTTATAAGATACGGGGCTGAACCCTGGTGGCCTAGTGGTTGTGTGCAGGACTGCGGCCCACAGGGCTGGCGGTTCAAATCCAGCAGCAGCTCTTCAGGAGCAAGGCTGGGCCTCCCACTCCCACCAGGGCAGTGACGCCCACACACACGCACACACGCACACACACACAGACCCACACAAACACACAAAGATGCAAGGAACAAAGGCTTCTCTTTCCTCCTACGTAAGACTCAGGCATGCTGCCCACCTGTAGAGAAGAATCACAGACCGATTTAGACAGCGTCCGGGCAGCATTCAAAATGCTTGACAAGAACCCTTGACAAGTTTCTCTCACTAGCAGAATGCGGAAGGATTGCCACACCGGCCAGCCCACGGGCGGCCACATTGAAGATGTGGACGGCGGAGGGGCGCCACCTGCAGGCCATGCCCCAAGTGGGGAGAGCCAGGAAAGCAGCACAGAGCCACCAAGGAAGGAAGGACACCACAGTGGGTTTCCAAAGGCAGGTAAGTGCAAGGAAGGCTGGCGTGCTCACAAAGGCTCCTGTCTTCCCAGCCCCCACGTCATGGATCCGGTTGTCACTCTAGTCTCTGAGCGTCCTCAGTAGACCGGAGGACCTAGCACAACATTCATGTCAGCGAGCAGTCTCAGAATAGGAAGCAGTGAAAGTGCAAGGACTTCGGAGGTTCTGCTCCAGAAACACCTTTCAGATTTAGCTCTGATAATTCATCAAGGAGCCAACAGCTTGAGAGTCCCTAGATGGTACAAACAGTTAAATGCTCACATACTCAGATGCCAACGGAAAGGGCGATGGTTTAACTTCACCTAGAAGTATGTTGGAAGCAAGGCCTGGTGATTTACTTCTGAAAAATCAACCAGGAACTGATTATGGGCCAGGATGGGGGTGGGGCACAGTTCTACTCCGACCCATAGAGAGTACCCCAAAGTTGGAAATGACTCCATTGCAACTGGCTGGTTTTCCAATAGCGTGACCAGTCACTTATCCATCTGTCTGTCCGGAAATCATCACTCCATTCTATCTGCCTCTTCCTCATTCCAGAAACACTTGATGATGGCCTTCTGTGACAGAGGCTGCCTGGTACCAGTTCACTTACTCCCCCCCTTGCCCTGGCCCCCATCTCTGGTATGCGGTGTGCATGACCCTCTCCTCTTTCCTCGTTCTCTAGTCCCCATCTCCCTCTTCCTCCACTAGGCTTCCCATTTCAGAGAACGGGAGTGAAGTGAGGAAGTTGCCAGTGGATGGGGACTTCGGAGGTAGCTAGATGGCAGTGGGACAGACTTTAAGGATTGAAATAAAGCTTAAACTAGCATCTAGAAGTCAGGCTTTGACCAGATCGATGCGGACCAGTAGCCACCTTTCTCCAGGAGGGGAAAAGGCACATTAGGAAAGGAGACTCTGAGGGTTGGCAGGGATGAGCTGCTTGTGAACATGAGAGGCAGATGTTCTGCCTATGCCAGCTGACAGCTGGGGCCTCTGGCTTCGACCTTTAGAGTCTATTAATGGGATCACTTTGGGCATCGATTCTTCTTCCTCACCCAGAAGCATCTATTAGGCGACTCCGTGAAAGCTCTCCCTGCCAGCTCTGTACCACATGAATGAAGAGAAATAGGACCTGCTTCCTGGGAGTGCTCAGACAGAGCAAGGCCGGGGCATTAAATGAAGTCCCCCGGGTTTACAGAAGCATGGGCTAGATAGGCAGAGCAGTAAATAGATACAAAAGGTTCTCCCGGAGGCTCCCAGCCCAGCCCAGCCCAATTGCCCTCTGCCAAGAACTCTGAGCAGAGAACCTGCCCCGCCTCTCGACCCTGGTGACTGACTCATAGGCACGGCTTTTTCATTATTTATTTAAATTTGTTATCGTTTGAGGAGGGAAGTTTCGAAATCACTTATGTAATTTTCCAGATGGGAAAATGCCAGGTAGGTTCCAAGAGGAGAAAGGTCCAAATGTCAGGGAGGTGTCCGTGCTGCTCACTGGACTCGTCAGCTGGCTGAGATTATAGACAAGAAGCCCCCAGGGTTACTGAGAGAAGAGGAGCTGTCAGAATGCCCGGAGGGGTTGGCAGGCCTTCGACCCTGCTTCCTCTTTCAATGAGGGGCCTAGTGCCACCAACTGGCCTTGGCCTCCGCCTGGACTAAGCTGACAGCCTCCTCCTCAAACCACAGTGCCTCCGACAGCACCTCTTCTTCCCTAGTCATAGCTGGAGACAAGGGGCCAGGAGCTGGGACTAAAGACATCATAGAGTCTTCTAGCACACGAGCCAGTTTTTAATGGCCATTAATTACTGATTGATTGTCCCTTAAGAAGATAGACTGATTCAGTGGCTTTAACCATGGGCTCAAGCATAAGAGCAATTGTGAGAACTGCACAGGGCCTAGAAGTATTTGGTTCTGTTGTGCATAAGGTCACTTTGGGTCACATCTAACACCAAGAGGACACCTTAAAATGGCCACACTCAGGCCACTCTTAGACGTCATAAGTTAGCCAGGCGTTAGCCCTGTGCTCCAAGCCTTCCCCACTGGCCAGCGCCTGATTGTAGCCCAAGGGAACCTTCAGCTCTCAGACCCATCAGTCCGCTGAAAGGACTTCACAAAGGAACTGGAGCTTTGGAGACACTTGCCTTGCTGTTGGCCTTGCTTCTGGGGTTTCTGGGCCCCCGGTTTACTTTGCTGTATCCCTGATGAAGAAATTTTACGGTAAGTAAGAAGTCTCAAGAGACTTCTTGGGCAAAAGCTATCTGAATACTTGGCCTGTAAATTTTCTCTTAGTCCTTCCCTCGACTACACACTGCAGATGAGGAAACGGGGCCTGGAGGGATTAGGTCACACTCGGATAGTAAGTGGTGATCTGGGTCAAGCCCAGGCAAAATGGCCCTGAAACCGGTTCCCTCTGTGCCACACTCTCCTGGGGACTCATCAGTCCCAACCCGTGAGGCAGTGATGGGACTCACTGTTGACTGACTGCTTCTCCCCGACACAACTTCCCAGACGTCAGTCTGTGTGGTAGACATCATCCCTGGCCATTTGAAATGTTGCTGTCCCCTGGCAAAGGGCTACACTTCTGATTCTCGGCCTGTCATCAGAGCAGGCACAGCGGACGCTGGTTCTTCCCCATGCAGGAATGCTAAAACATGCACACACCCCTCTGTGCTTAGTTAACTGCTCCCAGCAGGAGAGCACCCAGGAACATGGCTATCTTGAGATTGACAGTTTCAGGCAGAGGACCAGACAGTTGGAAGGGAGAGAGGGAGCGGACACAGGCACCCTACCCCCCTCTCCACTTCCAAATCCAACCCAACCCATTGCCAGGAGGTCAATGCCACCACATGGTGACCCAGTAGGACAGAGGAAAACGACCCTAGGACTACAAATCTTGACAGAAGCAGACAGTCACATCTTTCCCCTGAGGTGAGTTCAAACTGGTGACCATTTAGTTAGCAGTCAAACACTTTAACCACCATACCATTAGAGGTCCTTCTTGCCCCTTTCTCACTAAAACAAAAGGAAAACGCATGCTCTTTCTAGCTTCTGGCTACAAAAGTCCAGGGCTTTTCACATGGCTGCCAGAATGCTTTTACCTGGAGTCAGTTGATGCCATTCTGTGAGGGCTCCTCCCCTCAGAATAAACCCTAGCTTCTGCCATGCCCTTGGGACTCTTAGTACCGCCTCCAACCAGACCCCCCCACCTGATCGCTCCCTGTGCACAGGGCTCACTGTTCAGCTGCCTGGTCAAGCTCAGCCAGTTCAGAGCCTCTGCACTCCTACTCCCTAGCCTGAAGTTCACCCTCAACCTTAGCAGGGTCCCTCTGCTCCCCTGTTTGGGTCTGCGCAGAAGTCATCACATAAGAAGGGCCTCTGGTAGGATGTCTCCATAGCTCTCCTCTGATAACCTGTCACTTTCTTACCTGCCTTTTCCTAACTCCCAACCACCAATTCCTACTGCACCATCTGCTTGTTTGACTGTCAGACCTCTCCTAGGAGAGTAGGCTCTTTGGGCACGGCCCTGGCCCACAGGACAGTCCATGCACGCAGTGGTTCCACTGGACCAGTGCTAACCAGTGCAGGGCCTGGGACAGACATGAGTACAATCCCCCCTGCTCCCCATACATGGCAGTGTCTTGCAGGCACAGGTGAAGCTATTACATTCTATATGTTCGTGATCCATCCAAACATGGTGTACCGTCACCTGACACCTAAAGCCTAGGTCACAGGCTGTATAGAGGAGCAGGCATTGTGGTCCCTGTCCTGTGGGTCCCTTGTGTGGCTGCACTGCTCAGGTCTAACCACTTGTGCTAGGTAGTTGGCTGTGTGAATGAGGGAGGGCCTCTCCTGAACAACCAAGGGTAAATGAACTACTCCCGATGAGGCAGGGTAGCATGCCCTTGGGTCACAGAAGTTCAGAGCAGGCGCTAGCTGCCGCGGTTTCTGCTCATTGGCGCCAAGAGCTGCTGATCTTGCCAGTGCTCCTGACATTCACCACCCTTTCCTGGCGTCCTGGTTCCCTGCCAGACTCACACTGGGAACCCCCCTTTATTGCCAGCTTCTCCAGCTCCGGCGGGGCCAAGTGTAGACAGGAAGTAGCAGTGGGTCTTCCTGATGACTGGGCTTGGCGACGGGGCTGAGAAAGTCCTGGGCAGACATCTGCCACGCATCCTGACTACCACTGCATGGAGAGTAGTTTTAAAGGCAGAAATGTATTTGTTATAGTTCTGGAGGCTAAAATTCCCTTGCTGGGTCTCAGCTGTGTGGATTCCTTCTTTGTAGCTAGCCCCGAGCGTTTCCTGCTTCCATGGCAGGATGATTCTCACTTGGCATCTACCTTCCCTGGGTATAGATCTGCATCTAAACTGCCCCCCCCC
>PVJH01005377.1:0-113092 GCA_004026705.1 Nesogale talazaci | reverse complement strand
GCATCACTGCCTCTGGTGTTCCTAGGCACTACCCAGCCACCGCTGGATTTGAACTGCCAAGTCCACGGGCTGCAGTTCCGCACTCAACCACTTACGCCACTGGGGCTCAGCCCAGACTTTGCTACTTTTTCAATAGCAAAAAAAGAGTGCACACATCCTGAAAACCATAAACATAGTTTAGGAAACTTTAAAGTCATTAAGGTTGCACAATAGCATTTTCCCTAAAGATATGGCCTCTTTTCCCCATGAATGTTCTTTGATTTAGAAGATGTTACCTCATCACCACCATAAAAACAAACCCTACCCCCCCCCAAAAAAAAAAAAAAAGACCAAAGAAGCCCACTGTAAAGCCAATTCTCATCAAGCCAATTTCAATTTAGAGCAACGCTCTGGTTTCTGAGACTACACTGTAACTCCACCACTTCTGTGTTGCTGTGATGCCAGAAGCCATGTACCGGGTATTTTCCAATAACAGCGAGGCGAGGCCACCCAAAACGAAAAGGTTTCAGTGTAGCTTCTCGACTCAAATCACCCTATGAAGAGGGACTAAGCTGTCCCATTGAGATGAGTTAGCCTCTGGAAACCTTAGGGAGCACACTGAAACATTGTCAGACACAGACTACCTCCTTAACAGCACCATCATCAGGTGTGAGATTGCTGGATGCCCGGGTAGTGTCGGTGGCACGTAGGATTGCTGTGGGTCTGCGTCTGAGAGCAACAAGGTCCTTTCAGACGCAGACAGTCGTATCTTTCTCCCATGGAGCTTCTCGGGTGAGCAACCCAGTGCCTAGCCCACAGGGCCATCAGGGACCTCTGATCGCCACAGAAGGCCTCTAATACTCCACACGACGCCTCTAATACTCCACCTTAAATGAGCAAACCCCAAAGCCAAAGTTTTAAGCCCCATCTTGCCTTGTCTTCAGCCTAAAGAAAGCTAGAAATATGAAAGGTCCAGCCCTAAATTCCCAGTATCATTGCCTCCCAAATCTGAAACAGTGCCATCTTAGCTTTATCTCAAAGTGCTGAAATGGAGTGACATTACAGGGACAGTGTCTCCATTTTTCTATTGCTTTTAAGAGAAGGTTGACTTCTGTGCAAGATAAGAAATATGTTCTCAGGCGAGTTGGGATGCTTTGAAATTATCTGTAAACATTGGCCCTACCTAGTAGTATATGTAGCATAATATACCGTACCAGATATATATCTATCTCTACCTCTATCTCTATTTCATCTATATGTATCAGCATAGAGGAGCCCTATTTACTTGTTTGACTTCTAGCCCTAAGGTCAGCAGTTCTAAATCATCAATTAATCCTTGGGAGACAGAGATTTACTCCTGTAAACAGCTACAGTCTCAGAAACTACCTGCCCGGAAGAGCCACATGGGTGTTCATGGCCTCTAACAGCAGTGCGTCTGCGTCTGCATAGCTAATAGATTTTGTGGGTCAGAAGATAATGATGTCTGAGCTGCTTTGATCTTGTGTATAAACATAGGGAAGGAAGGAGAAAAGGAAAGGGAAGAAAGAGAGAACGAGAGAAAGTGTCTTTGAGAAAGCTAGATGTCCCCCAGTTTCAGAGAGGCCCCTAATTGAGCTGGATCATTTTGCAGTGACTTGCTGTAAACTCGGAGTCGTCTTATGGGGAGGTTGGGGGTTGGCAATCGACCATTCTTAAGCCTGATGTGGTGCTTTTGCTATGTATATGTGGCTTGGAAGTAAAATTCTAAAGGATGCTAATCAGATAATGGTGGCTTTATTTGTTTGTAAAAAGATTCGGCTCACAGATTACTCACAGATTATGTTTAAATTGTGTGAGACAGTGACTGTTTCCAGCTCCCAAAGTACTTCCCGTATGCATGCTTAGTACTCATGTATCCTGTTGCCCCCAATGACAAGGGGATGTGAGAACATTTCCAAATTTGAACTTCCTCCTCATCAAACAAAAAGCAAAACCAAACCCAAAAACCAGGGCAAAGGGAGTTGCCATTAGTTGAACAACAGCTCATTTTCTGATCAGGCTTTTCAGTGTAGCAGGGTTCTGAACACAACAACAGAACTCTCAAACATGTATTCCATCCCCTACGAAACATCGTCCCACTAAGAAAATTGGGGTGTGGGGTGGTGGGGGGAGATGTCAGTTTCGTCTATTGTGGAGAGCAGCCCTTTCACCAGTCTCTGCAAAAGTATTGCCTACGTGTCTGTAATTTGCCAATTCTCCCTTTCCCTTGGGGAGTGTAAGGAAAATCCGAGGGAGAGAAAGATCTACTCCCAGCTTTGCTCCAGATCCAGACTTTTAGTGTTTTTGCTGACCTGGGTATAAACTCTTGCTTTTGAACACTGGGTCCATTCCAATGTGTTCATGTGCGTGGCATTTCTGCATGCGTCATTTAAAAAATTTCCAAAAAGCAGGGTTTTTTCCCTCTCATTTAGAAATCAAAAGTATGTAAAAGGATTTGCATGGTTCACTTTTCAGGGAGTCTTTGAACAACCAGCTGTCAAATTAGAGTATTTCTCACTATATTAATTCCCATAACTAGGAGGAGTTGGGTTTGGGGGATGACATCACGTATCAAAGTCTCACCAGCAATTTTTTCGAATTTCTCCTAGAACACTCCTGGAAAGTTGAACTTGCAGGAATAACTCAAGGCCAGGAGAATTTAACTTGGAATCATAGAACAATATATGCATTCTATATGACCACACAAATTATTCTATAGAGGAAATCTTCACTTCCAGATTACACATCCTGAATTATTGCTTTTATTTAATGTGATATTTTACCTTGTGTAATGGATGAATGATCTCTTTTTAATCTGAGAAGAAGGAAAAAAATCATAGTCGATAATTCTCACAACCAAAATTGATACTAATTGCCTTATTAATGTACTGGCAGTCTCCGGTTTGCCACAGCATCAGTATGTGTGTCATGAAGTAGATGTACATTTTTAAGTGAAATTTGTAGATTAGTTGAATCAAGTGCATACAGTTCTTATATAGCCTTACCTTAATTCAGCGGGAAAAACCCTGGTGGCAAAGTAGCAAATCAGAACCTTCATAGCCCAGGGATTGCCTGTAAAAACTTTGATGCACTTCCCCATGGGAGTTCATATGAGACTCATTGTCAATATATAAAAAGGATGCTCATCTGCCAGCAGGGCCTCTAGCCCATAAATCTGAAACTTTATGAAATTGTTCAGGTATCAGCACATGGGACTACAGTTAGAACACAACCTTGTCCTGTGCTCTCCCAGAAGGCTTTGCTTCCCCCTCTAACTCTGAATCTGGCCCTTGCCATGAGTCACTGCTGACTTGGGTCCAACTGGTAGCAACCTTCTGTTGAAGAGACCAACAAGGCCGAATCCTGTGCCCTATTCCTGACTGCTGTCACTGTGCTGGCAAGACACAGCATTCTGATGCATGGGGACTCCAGAACAGCGTCAAACTGCCCCTGGTGGTTAACAGCCCAACTCAGAGGCCACTCTGCCCCACAGACTCCTTTCCATGAAAACAGTTTTAACGCGATGCCCAGGTGAATCTGAACTTTGTTCTTTGCGGATGTCTGTTGCTTTTGTGGGTTCCCATCACTTGGGCTGGACTCGTGTCACCTTAAGTCGGAAGGAATGGACGGCTTCCTAACACTGTGCCTTATTGATGAGTTTTGATATGTTTTAGTGTAGGTAGGTATCTTTTGTTTCAATCCATCTCATGGAGGGTTTCCCTTGTTTTACTGATCCTCCACTTTAACAATCATGATGCCATATTTTTAGCCATTGTTTTTTTTCTGATGACATGCTCAAATGTAAGTCTTGCCATCCTTGCTTCTATAGTGTATTCCAGTTGTGATTTTCCCAAGACTGATTTTGTTCCTTCTTCTGGCATTATAATTAATATTCTCTGCTGACACAATCTGAGCATGATCATTCTTCTGTACCCCTTTTCCATTGTCTTGTTTTTGCATGTATGTTGCTATTTGCCATTGAATGGATAGGACCTGATTATAAAGACCCTAGCTTTGGTCATAGGACTCTGGTGGCAGAGTGTTGATGCATTGAGCTACTAGCCACAGGGTCAATAGTTCAAATTTCACCAGACATATCACAGGTGAAAGATGGGGCTTTCTATTCCTGAGAAGAGTTGTAGTCTTGAAAACTCACAGGGGCAGTTCTATAAAATCACTACAAGTCAGAACTAATTTGATAGCAGTTAAAGAAAAAAAATTTTTATGACTTTGGCCAGTTCCCCTGTAGTCATCAAGGTAGCATCTTTGTTTCTTAGAACTTTAAAGAGTTTTTTACAGCAGATTTGTCCAATATCATATCTTATCTAAAGTATTGACTGTAGCTTCTACAGATTTTGAGAAAGAAGATTCTTTTAAGAGATGAGCTTTTTTTCCTGAGTTAAACTGTTGTCCAAGACATCTTGCAGGATTCCTGCTCTGCAGGTTTTGTCTCAACACTGGGGGTGGGTGGGGCAATGTGGTCCATAGTCCATTGACGTGATTTCTGGACTCTGTGGACTCCTGCTTGGATTCTTGTGGTTACTTGGTCTGCCCTCAATGTGCTTATGCCTCAAGCAGGTGGGTACAGTGTGTCATAAATATAATGCACAATTATGCTGGTTCCAAATGAATTGAGATTCCTCTTCCTGAGGGAAAGATACAGTTCTGTTGAGCAGTGTTTTCCCACACTCTCCCATGAAACAGATCCATGACTTTTTAATAAGTTTTCTATGAGAAAAGTGTGTTCCTTAGTCACATGAGTTAGAGACCCACTGTGAAGCATAACTTCCTTGTGAGAACTCACAATAATCACTCTAATAATGAAGGTGCTGAGAAGTTTGGCAGAAACGAACCCTAACATGTTCTGTATTTTCTTTTCAAGGACATTTGTTTGTGGCATGACTTTCCTTGGAAATATCTATTCATATCTCAAAGACTGCGAGTTACCTGTCAAATATAGTTTGGAAGTGATGTTCTTAGAACTTGGATCATAAATTAGTCCCCTCTCTATTTTCATTTTCAACAGTAGCTTTTATTAGATTAATTCTTATTGGACATCGGGCCACTTGAACATCTATTGTTCTCTAGAAAAGAAGCAACTTGATAATTTGGAAAAGGATATCAGTAATGACTGTACAACAGGAAAAGTATACTCAATGACACTGGATTATACATGTAGAAATAGTGGAATTAGAGAATGCTTTTGTGTCTATATTTTGCCGCAATTATAAAAAATAATAATTACCTGCACAACATGAGTACAAGGAAACAGAATATGTTCTAGAATTAATGTGGTGATAACTTTACAACACATATTCATATGATTGAATCTAATGGCATGTGGATGAAGTACTAATAAAATTGCTTTTTTTAGAAAAAACCCTGAAAATAAGTAACTTGAAAGGAGTATGTGACTAAAACTAGGCAGCTAATGAACTCAAAGGAGACTTGGCAGGAAGTTATAATTGCCCAACAGAGGTAAAAATGAGTGTTTTAGAAATCAAGAACACATATGAAGAAGTGACGTGAGGGAGGGGTGGTTATGCCTGACCTTGGGCTATATGGGGGATGGGGGGTGGGGGCGGGGTGGAAAATCCACCTCCACATCTGCACCAGGCATAATCAGACGTGGCCTCCACTCTCTGTCTGTCTTTATCCTGATAGGATCTGTCCATCCCAGGGCACCTTACTGTGCTACTGGTTCACTATGCCATTGCCATGCCACAGGACACACAGATAATACTTTCAATTATGTGGTTTATTAAGGAAGTTAACAAGTTTCAAGCCTAGATAATTGAAAAGAAAGAAAGAAAGAATGCAGTTCATTGGCCCACACTGCCTCTTCTGAAGCGGCTGCCAGAATGATCTGGCACAAATCTAATTTATGTATGATGCCAATGGTGATACCTTCTTACATGCTTTCACCCATTTCATTTCCAATGTGTGAAAATTTCTAATGAAATTGGCTTTTCTTCAGTACCCTCCACCTGTTATCTGTTTAAAACTCGGAAGACAGTTATTATCAATGAAATGATGCAGTCTTTTTTGTTTGTTGGTTAACCCTGTGGTCTGGCATCCAGGTTGTGCACTAGGCTGCTATTTGCAGGTTCAGCAGTTTGAAACTATTGAGAGAAAGCTGGGCAGGGCTTTCTATCCCCATAAAGAGTTACAGTGTCGAGAACTCTCAGGGACAGTTCCACGTGGCCTCCAGGGTCGCTGGGAGGAAGAAGAAGAAGGAGACAGAAGGAAGGAGAAGGGGGGGGTGACAAGAAAGGGGAAAGAGGGCCACAAAAAGACAGAGAAAAAGAGAGGAGAGTGAGTGAGGGCTCTCTTTATTTAAAATAAGTACCTGTGGCATCTGGAGTAAGCCAGCGGAAGATACAAAGTACGAGTGCTCATTGTGTATCTGTTGTTTAATATACCGTTGTCTCAGAGAACGAGATGGGAACAGGGCCTGTAGCTGCTGCCGTAATGGGCTATCAATATTTTATCTGCTTCTCTTTCATTTTTTCACATCTCCATCTGCCTGTTCTGCTCAAGGGGGATGTTTTCCAATTCCACTTCTCTCTTCACATTAAACAGACCCCATGGAATGAGCAGAGTATTTTATGGTAATTGGCTGGATTTAAGACCATGCTCTCTGCTCGTTGGACCTGGTGATGAACAAAACAAATGGCCAGCCTTTGCTGGCTAATCATCAACCCACATAAAAGCCACTTGGACTGAGTTAGAGCTCCTGCCAGACAGTGTCTTTGTGGGAATTACAAAGTGGTCACCTTTTGGAGGATGGTGGGTAGAGAGAACAGAAGAAAGGAGGCCTTCCTGAAGTTTCTCTGGTGAGCTGAGGGGGAGCTGATGTTAGCTCCCATCTAAGCCTGGACCCTGTGCTACTCCACAGTGCAGGGTCCCCACAACTCTCGTGGGAGACCTGCCTCTAATAAAGGCAGACAGGTCTAGCATTCTGTTGTGTTTCTCTCCTTCCCTATCTTCAAACTCTTCACTGTTTTCTTGCTTTTTTGGGTTGATGGACTTAGTAGAAGTTCATCCAATTTGAGGGTTGCGTTGGTGGTGATGCACAAGGAAAGGGTTAGAATGGCTAGCATTTGATTATAGGCTCAGCAGAATGAAATACTCTCAATGGGAGTTCAGTACACCTTTCCTCTCCCAGCATGCAATGTATGTGAATACATTGTAGCCTTGTCATTAGAAAGGAAAAAGTCATCTTATGGACAGAAGTCTAAGGAATCACTTGGAGAGCCTTGCTGTTTTGAAGCAGTTTCTTTTAACCTTATCATCAAAGGGCTACTTGAATCTCCTGCAGGAATATCTGTGTATTATTTATCATTATACATCAAGAATAATTGTAGTTAAATTATATCTTCCATTCATGTCTTCTACTTTAGGAGGATGCTGCCAGTTAATGTGCTCAACTCTTATCTGAAACTTTTAGTGTTTGAGTGCACTTAGAGACCTCTTGGCAGAAACCCACCATTGAAACCCCGGGGCCTGTATTCTGCCTTCCCACCTGGGGTTGCGAGTGAATTTCCATGGCAACTTTTTTAGTTTTTTGTGTTTATGAATATAAAAATTGAAAGGGGAGGGATAGTGAAAACTTTTTTGTTGCTTGGCTCCTAGGTGATGTGGTCCATGTCACTGCTCCTGATAAATTCACCTTTGAGGAAGCCAAAGCAGCGTGTGAGCACCAGAATGGCCGGCTGGCGACAGTGGGAGAGCTCCATGCTGCCTGGAGAAACGGCTTCGACCAGTGTGATTACGGTTGGCTGTCAGACGCCAGTGTGCGCCACCCTGTGACCGTGGCCAGGGCCCAGTGTGGAGGTGGTTTACTTGGGGTGAGAACCCTGTATCGTTTTGAGAACCAGACAGGCTTCCCTCTCCCTGATAGCAGATTTGATGCCTACTGCTTTAATCGTAAGTATCTGATACCTTTCTCTTGCTCTTTGTGAAATTACAGTTTTAAAAATATTACTGTGAACATTTATGTGGCCATGCAAATGGGTTCCATGTCTTGCACTGTGTGCATGGGAATGGAATCGATTCAATGACTTGCAAAAGCAAGCCAATGGACGGAGAATGGGGTGGTGAGAAGACCAGACAGCTTGACCAATGGATTTTTTGAGGAAATGAAGCAATGCCAGTTGATGATCCCAAGGGTGCCCCATTGTGCCTAGAATCACAGCCAAGGAATTTCCTATCATCTGCAGCCCTTTAATACAATGAGACTGTTGGTGCCCTGTCCCTGGGGCATGACTGGCTGCATTAGATCCTGGAAGTTGCCTTATCTCGTTCTGGGCATGCCATTCTTCCCTTGAAATGATGGGGGATTAAAATATCAGTGATTGCAGGTGAGTACTGGAGGGCGGTGTGGACTTCATTTTTAAGTCATAGTTAAAAATGAAGCATGCGATGAATAAAAATGGCCATCCTTTTTTATTTCAGATAATGGAAATGTGTCATCGAATGACTCTAGAATCACAATGAAGTAAAATGTATAATCTTTTCAAAGTCTAACTTAAAAAATAACTCTGTTAGTTTAATTATTTAAAGTTTGTTTCAAGTAACATTTCTCAACATGTATGATCCAATTATTTTTAGATGACCTAGAATTGTAATAACCATGGACTGCTTACTGGAACAAGTAAATAGTTTAAAGTGTTCCTGTAGTACTGTGGGTCGATAGTGGGCTAGCTTAACAAATCCTGGTAGCTTTAGGTATATATAAGATGGAGGTCTATTAAACATTTTAAAGTAGGGTTTCAAGACACTTTGTAGCAGCAATATGGTATTGCAGGTTATATGCTGAGCTCATATTTACCTAGCTCAGCCAATCAAAACCACCTTTGGCTCCATGGGAGAAATATGAGGCTTTCTACTCCCACAAAGAGTTAAGGAGCAGGGGCCTTGGAAATAGTTCTACCCTGATTCTGCATCAGAATTGACTTGCTGGCAGTGAGTTTTGAGTTTCACAAAGCTCCTTGGAAACTGGAATGAAGGAAGATGGGATTTATTTAGTTAAACAGACCAACTAAAAAGACACAGAGCTTTGATGTCTAAGTAGTCAGCAAAGGAAAAGTGAGGATAAGAACTAAGATATTGCTGCTTGGATTGTCTCCCTTAGGTTCAACTTTCTGAGTGTTAAAGACCACCCGTTAAGTGTTCAGTTTGAGACACGCTAGCTGATCCCCAAGGGATCACTGCAAAGACTCACTCCCCACCCTCCCTCATTTTTGTCTGTAAGCTCTGAAAGATGAGAGTCACCTTAAGCATTTCCAAGGTGGAAAAACTAACAGAAAATCGTCTTCCTGAAAGGACAAAGACATGTTCCCATAGGCTATGTTATCTTTAGCAGTTAAGAATCTGAAAGCAGTTACCCATTTCAATTGATATGATTAAGGAATACAATAAGGAATACAGTAGAGTTCCCAACCCGTTCATTCTGGTTCTATCCTTGCTGGATAACTTGTATTTCCATTCCAGATAAACTCCCCCCAAATCAACATTTTCAAAAGCTTCCCCAGATGATCCCTATGGATCCACAGGCGATACTTATGCAAATATCATACTTATGGGTGTCTTCCTATTATGGAGATTCCATATCGTTGAGGTAAAGGACAAATTCTCAGTAGTGGGTTGAACCAGAGTGAACTTAGTTGGGAACTCTAAAACAAATTTCATATATGGCAGGGGTAGAGGTTGGAAACATTATTCATTTCAACTGCCTTGCTCGATTATATCCACTCATATTTTATAAGGGAGCCCTGATGGAGCAGTGGTTAAAAGCTCTTGACTACTATGCAGAAGCTGAGTGGCTTGAATCCCTAAGGGAGAAAGATGGTAGTGGTCTTTTTCCATAAAGGTTGATAGCCTGGGAAACCATCCAGGGCAGCTCTGTTTCACCCTGCACCAGGAGTTGAACTCTGTATGCTGGATGACCCTGGGGTTGGGTTTGGGTGCTTTAAAAAGCTGGCGTTAGGAAACATTTAAACAATATTAAAAATAAAAAGTTAAACAAGGTACTTTCTCTCTCAGGGTAAAATTTAAATCAAAGCCTATCTGTAGCCACTAAAAATAATAGTTGCAAGATTGATTCTGATGGGTTTTATTTATTTAAACAAGAATTTTTTATGATGGGGGCAAGTCATGTGACTTCCATTCAGATAGGCTCCTTATTAATTGAAAGGCTATTGAAAATGCAAACAGAGAAAATATAGGTTCAACTTTTTTCCTCTTGAATTCATTTGTCTCTAGATAGGAATATAATGACTCAATTTCCATTTCTTTCTCAACTGAAGCTATTTATTCAAGATCTTTATTCATTCCTTCCATATCTAAGACCCTCTCCTATTCAAAATTGATTCCACATATAAAAAGTTAAGAAAATGTAATCAGGGCTGAGCCCTGGGGGCCTTGTGGTTGTGTGCAGACTGTGGCCCACAGGGTTGATGGTCCAAAGCAGTGGTCTGGGAGCAAGGCTGGGCTTCTTACTCCCACCAGGGCAGTGATGCCACAAAAAAAGAAAAAAGAAAATGTAATCAGAACAGAAGCACACAATGTCAATAATTAGCCCAAAATTTAAATTCACTTTTCAAGGACTCTTTTAATATGCGATGGAGCTTTGAAAACTTTGTGGGAAAACTGAGTGGAAAGACAATGGAATTTCCCAACAGTGTTTTGAAACCCCTTTCAAGTCTTTTACAGAATTTGAAAAAAATTCTAATTTGTGACTGAATTTTATCATATAAAACAAATGAGAGTTGTGCTCTGAGTTGCCACTCCAAAAAATATTTTCAGAGATTTACTTAAGAAATTACATACATAAATTTAAAAGTATAACTGAATCATTTTGTTCACTTCCACTAAGTGTGGCATTTTGTAGGCCATCCTTGGTGCTTGAGTAATACCAAGACAAATTTCACTATAATCCCCAATCCTTATAACTGAAAAGAACATTAAGATGAACTGAAATAGGTAAAGATTAGAATCTCTTCTTGTGTGGCAAAAACCAAATTTATTTAAACAGATAAATTGGTATCTTTCTGGAACAAATTTCTTTTGTGGAACATTTTCCCTTGATGATGAAATGCAAATGCACATACTTTTATTTGGCCTCAATATTAATCAAGTTACATGAAAGTGAGAAAGTTATAAAGGACTTTGAAAGATCATCATAGGCATCCTCCAATCAAGTGACTTAAAGTCATTGCTCAGGAACATTTCCCAGTAAATACCATCACTGATGTCCAGAGAAGGAATTAGGTCAGGTGTCGTGGGAAACCCATTCTTATATTCTATGGTCATCATTGTCAGATTGCTTTTTCTCCTCTGCGTGTGCCTTGGAGTTTGCTCCCATTTTTTTTCTCTACAAAGACGAGGAATAGACGAAACCATCATTGGTATCATGAAACTCAGCTGTCTCTCAGTGTCTTGATCAACGGCAACAATTTCGTTGTTTGGACTGTGCCCATTCTAAGTCCTAATTATCTGTGTGATCTCCCTGGGAACCCCCACTGCTTTTTCAGATCCTTTGACTTGATTTATTTGCAACTGAAGAAAAATAGTGTCAAGGCTGAATTGGCCCCCACCAGTTAATACGCTGTCTTATTTACATATTATCTCACTTCTGCCATTGGCCAACCTTCCAAACTGTAGTCAGGTGATGTTCTTTATGTGTGTGTGTATGACTCAGACCATAATCTGACCATAAGTGCTGAAACTTCTTTTTCCCTAATTGATGTTTCCGGACTATTTATTTCCAGGTATTAGAATGGAATCTGTCAAAATTCAGTCACTCAAATAACTTTTAAAAGATACCACTCGTTTTAGTCCCATTGCTCCAACTCCACCCTTCCCTCCACGATCCTTGAATCAACCTATTGAAGAAACACCCTGTTGATAACTTCCCAGGTTTGCATTTATGTCTAGCAAACTTAATGTAAGAGAATCAATTTAAAACACATCATCTGGCTTTAATCTAAGCAGTAGGGGTATGAGCTAAATTGACTACCATGCTGCTAATAGAGTGTTTATTTGTTACTAGGGAAATCTGCCTCATGTCTCATAACAGAGGCACACAGAAGATAGTCCATAGGATGTAAATTACTACAAGTATAGTGATATGAAACAGCTGTGTGGCAAACAGCTGCAATGTTTGGAAGAGAGCTTTGTGGGGAATGAAATGCGCCGATCTTTGGGGGCTTTCTCAGTGATGAAGATGCAGGTTGGCCAAGGCGAAAGCTTCTCCATGTGAGCGCACCTTCCGGTGGGACACATGTAGAAGGTGCCGAAGCTTTGTGATCGTCTCTGTTAATATAGTGGCATTCAGGTTAAAGTCATCCCTTGGAGATGTTTGTGTTTATAAAAATTACCGTCTGAAATCATAATTATAAAAATTATGGCTGAAATTAAATGGCGCAGTTTATGATTCACTGATTGATGAGGTGAATCAATTAAATTGATGAAAAAGGCATCCAGCTCTAAAAGGAAGTCTGAGGTTTTTCATACCAAATCGTTGAATTAATTACATTAATTGTAGGCTGACTTTTTTAAACAGGAGTCTTACTTGATTGTAAAATTGTATTTCTTAAAAAATAGAGTCCTATAAAATCCTGGCTTAGAAAAGGAGAATTCTGGAAAGACTGCTTTCACTTCACTATCCTATGAGCAATCGTGGAAGACAGTGCCAAAATGGAAAATAATAATTGGCAGTGATATCCAGTTACTTATATATTGTAACAGCCCAAGTTACTAATTTTCCAGAGGCTATAGAACTCTTTTCTTAGCACTGGAAGGATTTCTTAGTACAGTCCTGGTGTTGGAACCTTAAGGAGACCTCATGCACAGACCTTCATTTGACCTTAATACAAGACCATCTCCCTTTCAGCTAATTTCATCAGGTATGGAAATTCTCAGAGGGAAACCGTGAAGTTAATGTTCTCTTTGTTATTGATAATAATCTGATTAAATTTTCTCTTCAGTAATTTGCTAGGTGTTTATATTATGCATCCATGGGAACTTTCTTTATACCTTTCTTTCACGGTCTCCCTAAAGAATGAAGTTATAGGACACACTGGAAATCTGGCAGTTAAGTGAGGTAACTGCTATAGAATTTCAGAGAATAGAGAACTGAATGAGAAGGAAAATAGTTGACCACATTTCAGGTTCTTATTCTTTTTTTTTTTTCTTTTCATACCAATCAAAATAGACTGAAGTTTTGGCCAAAATGGAAAGGCAGGGCCCTTTTTCTGCGAAAGGGGAAAAGGGGGTTATTTATCATCTTTTTTTAAAAAAAAATTCAAGCCTCTTTTTTATGTTTAGCTTTCTCTAAGGATAAATAGAAAAATAGTGACAGGCTTTAGGGAATATTTAAATGTACCATAACATAAAAGGCCACCAAGTGTTCATTATGAAAATAATGAAGTTTGGCTTTAAAATGGTCTAGAGAATGACCACAGTTAATAAGAGCTCATTCCAGTAAAAAGTAAGGAACCTATTACAGGTCCAGTCTGATTTATAATAAAATCACATCATTTTATCATTAAGTTCTGACAGAGCAGATTGAGTTAAAAGGTGCCCAATTTCATTTTCCAGGGCCTTATTACAAGTAAGGCATAAGGTATTATAGACACTATAGCTATCAGAACTCTTAGGGATAGCAGACAGGACCTCGTATGACTAGCTTTAAATCACACAGGTACAAAACAATGGCTACAGAGTAGCTTTTTTCTCGCAGTTTAATGGAAGATAGGTTTTGATTTTGCAGAGCATTGATTTTTTAAAAAGAAAACCTTATATGCCAGCTTGCTGATTTTTTTCCTTATGTTGCAAAAGATTCTCATATACTCACCTTTTACACATAAGTTAAATTTCTTAAAACTAATCAGGCTGTTCTGAGGGAATCTGGAGGCCTCCTGTTGTAGGAGGCCATGAGATGGCGTGTTACCTTCTGTAACCAGAGCCCATTCACTCCGACGCTCAGGGTTCTTTCCATCTATTTGTAATTACATGTTGAAAACATGTCATGTCGGGATGTTACTTCCTAGTCTGCATTTATGCTTCATGCTAAAGAAAGCCTGGAACCAATACACTTAAGAGTTGTAAACATAGCATGCAGAACATTGAATAAAAGATAGAATCCCCACAGATGTCAAGCAGTCTCCGACAGAAAAGCTTTCACATCTTTTACCAGCAAGGCCACGCTCCTACAGAGTTGAAAGGAAAATGAAGACAAATGTTGGAACACCTGGAATGAAGGGAAGAGTGGTAGTTAGAAGTTTAATATCCTGTTTTTATGGAACGGAACCCTTTGCATGATGAGCCCTGTAATGGCTTCTATCTAGCTCAGTGACATTTGATGTGGCTTTTTTGTTGTTTTGCAATCTGAGACACGCCCTCTCCTCTGAGACATGTTGCAGAGAGTTAGGATAGTGTGTTGGGGATGCTTGGGCGGGCATCAGAGGACTCAGAAGAGCAGCAAGTCGTGTTCCTACGAGGTTTCAAACTGCTGCTTAATTTCCTGACAAGTACATCTATATGCTATATCCAAATTTTGAAATTTGGATTTCTTAAAAAATATTTTTATTTTAAAGTAATGGTTTGTTCGTTTTTTTTTTGAATCTAAGAATAGCCATTCACACCTATGGGTAAAAGTAGCAATAAAAAGGGGACAGCTTAGGCTCCTAAGTCATCTCTTGTCTGCCTTTGGAATACTGTAAGTATAGTTTTTAGACTTCTTTCTTCATCATAAAAAGGTGGTAAGTTAAGTGTTAAGTTGCTAATCACAAAGCCATCAGTTCAAACCCTCTAGCCATCCTGTGGGAGAAAGATGAGGCATCTTCTTCCAAATGATTTATATAGCCTCAGAAACCCTAGAGGGGGTTACAATGAGTCTGTACTGAGTCAAGGACACTGGGCGTGGCTTAGTATGGTTTTTCATCATAAAATCCCTTTTGGGGCACTACATAAATACACAGCAACAAACACAATTAACAAACACTGGAGGTGCATTTTTTTTAGTGACTTGTCTAATCAACTTTTGAAATTATTTTTCTAGCTAAACAGAATGTATCAGAAGCTACAACCATCGAATTGAATATCCTCGCAGAAACTACACTACCCACTTTATCCAAGGAATCACAAATAGTACCTGACAGAACTACACCCATCATGTCTTTAATCACTGAATTGCCTCTTCTTACCACAGAGTTCCCGCCTGTGGGAAATATAGTTAATTTTGAAGAGGAAACCGTAGTTCAATCTCAGACTCTCCCAGATAGCTCAGCCACAGAATCACCCAGGCCTCTTGGGAGTACCACGAAGCCATCGGATATGGATCACCTATCCTCTGCACCAGGAACAACTGAGAAGGCTGTCAGATCTGAAATTAAAGAAGAAGTGGCCCAAAGTACAACTGTTATCTCTCATTATACTACTGACGAATGGGATGGCACTTCAGAAGATACACATGCCAAAGAAAGAGTTACAAAATTTGAACAAATAGAAGTGGGTCCTTTGGTAACATCTATGGAAGTCCCAAAGCACACTCCTTCCAAGGAATCCACAGTAACAGAAACTCTATTTGTATCCATGAGAATGACCACAGAGTCCAAAACTGAACAGAAAACAGTCAGCACTATTTCTGAGTCAGGGACCACAAGCTTCCATGGATTCACCTTGCGAAGTGATGATGTCGAAAGCAGACCACTTACAGTCAGACCCAGTGAAGGCACCATGGTCTTTAGCAAAATACCTGAAGTTATTACAGTGTCAAAGATTTCAGAAGATATCACTCCTACTGAACTAGAGGAATCAGAGTCCATCTCAACTTCCACGAGTGTTTCCTTTGTCACAGCTATGTCTGGCAATGACAAATCATCCGTGGGCCACAGGGAAGAGACACAAACTACAAGCCGGATCACTGAGGCTTTTAGGGGTGGGCGTGTCTCTACTACACCTTTCCCACCACCACATTCGACAGAAGTAAAATGGATTCCTTTTACTGGTGATACAAGGTTGACAGAAGGAATAACAACAGTTATTTACTCATCTTCGCATACAGAAATGACACAAGGAAGCCAAAGAATGGAAACAGAAAGACCAGAAATTAGCACAGATACTTATACCAGTGATGAAATTCAGGCAAACATCACCAAAGAGCCATCTACTGGAAAAATCGAGGAGGATTTCTTCTCTGGCATGAAGGTTTCTACAATCTCCTCAGAGCAAATTCATCCTACAGGCTATTCCGTGGAAACGACCCAAGGTTTTGAGTCTCTGACACATACAGCAAGGCCAAGTCTGCTGCCTACAGAAGAAAAAGATATGGAAGAATCTGTAACGACTCCGGTTGCACTGGAACCTGGTGCTGCTCAAGCTACAACCAAGGATGGTGAAGGCATTACAGCAGTGTATTTGACTCACAGTCCTTTAAATAGAGAAGTGGTCACTGTATTGGAATGGTTAGGGGATCAAAGTCACACAACATCGAAGGCTTCTGAGCATGTGGAACATGAAGGCTCTCCAAAATTGCCCCCTGCTGTACTTACAACGGTCGGAGGGAATGGGAAGGATGAAACCCCAAGGTCCCCTGATCATGGAGATGAATTTACTGTCACTTCAGATGGTACTCAAAAGCCCTTCAAAGAGATTACTGAGGGATACTTAACAGACCGTGGAAAATTCACAGTTGGACTTACAGCAACCCCATCAATCAGTCTTGCAGACAAGTCAACCTTGAGAGATTCTACCATCAAAGAAAGTGTTCCACCTATCACAAGAACTGAAGGCCAAGATATGTATATGACGACAGAAGGGAGTGCTTTGGAGGAAGGAGCAGCTGTGGATCTCTCTAAACCAATGTCTCCTATTCCCCAATTCATACCCACTTCAGATGTGGAAGAATTGCCATTTGTGAATCACAGCAGCACCCAGCAGCCCACTACTTCCCATACCATCACCCTTTCTGTAATTCCCAAGAAAGAATGGGGAGTTTTGGTAACTTCGGTTCCACCAGAGGATGAAGTAGTCAGTGAGCCCCCTCAAGACCTACATGTCATTCAGCCGACTCACTCAGAAACAACGATTTTGCCTGAAACCACACGAACGACAGCAGAAAGCACACAGGGAATAACTCCGGAGGAAGTTTCTTGGGGACAGCAGACTGCAGAGCTACCAATTCCAGCTTCCAGTTCTACAGCAGAAGCTCCCAAGGAAGAAACAATGGGTGAACAAGAGATTGATGGATCTGCATACCCACTTCCAGATAATAGTTGGGTGACAGATTCTGAGAAAGTCCCCACTTTAGAAGCAACATCGGTTGGAAAAACAGAGCATAGTATGACATCCTATCCACCCAGTGCTATAACGGAGCCCAAAGAAAAAATGCATGAAATGGTCACAGGAACACCAAGTGTGGGAGCAAAAGTACCTTCCCCTTCGAGGCCTGAACTAGAGTATGGAACGGAAAGTATCAGTCCAACAGAATTTGGATCACCTTTCAGCCCTCTCAGCACCCGCGTTACACAGCTTATAGAAGAATCCACTACCGAGAGAAGAGTGGACACGTCTCCTGAAGATACTGATATAGGCTCCGGATTATTTGGAAAGCCCAAAGAAAACTCTGAATTTTCCACACCTACAGCTCCAGTTCCAAGTGATGGCACCACTGCCACCTTTCACTCAATGGATGATACATTTCACACAACTTCAACATCTGTACTCTCTTCAGCATCCACCAAGAAACCCCCTCTGTTTGACAGGGAACCTGGTGAAGAGACAACCAGTGACATAGTCATCATTGGAGAATCAACATCTCAGGTTCTTCCCACTCGCCCAGATGATATTATAGCAAAGGAAATGGAAGCTGAAATTGATAGAGAGTATTTCACAACTTCAAGTACTTCTACACAGTCAACGAGACCACCCACTGTAGAAAGCGAAGAGTCCATCAGACCTCAAGCATTTTCTACGCCAGAACCCCCGCTGGGGACAAAATCCCACCCTGACATAAATGTTTATATTATTGAGGTCAGAGAAAACAAGACAGGTAAGTTTTTGCTTTCTAGACATGTCATTCAAGGCAATCAGCATTTTAACTTGAACATTACATTGGGGGTGGGTGGTGGTGGAAGGAGGGGATCAACATATAAGCTGCTGCTAGAAGATAACTGGAGTGTGAAAGAAATATACATTGTAGCTTTATATATTTACACCAGCATTGGAAGACTATGTTTGGAAGAGTGTTAGACATGATTTTACTTAAAAGTTATAAGAAGCCCTGCTTTGTCATCTAATATAACCAAATCATCATTATTACATCTCTTCAGAACATGCAGAACAAAGTGTTTTAATTTCAGTGTCTTTCCATACATTACTACTCAAGCATAGCACTAGATTGTGTTAACATTCCATTGGTCTTTAACAATTAACCTTCAGCACTTACAATGCGGACAGCTAAAATGATAATGTGTATCCCAAGAGTTTATAGAGTGACATGTTTTGTTTTTCTCTTCCAGGATTTTGCGTGTTTATTATACTACGTGTGGGATAGGTGATAGGTGCTGTAGTTTAAATGCTATATTAATGCAAACTTTGCCCGTTTTTAAAAGTGTTGTCAGTCTTTTTCTTAATGGGACCTAAATCATTTAGAGCAAGAATAAACCAGTCCAGTTTTAGAAGATGTGATCATTTCAGAATATCACACAGTAGCCGTTAAATATCTTAACACGGCTTCCTTCCTACAAACCAGGAGATAATGTTTATTTTGTGATTTAATTGTGTTCTCTCTCAAAATCTCTGTGATGCCTATTCTCAAATGTTTTAGCTCTCTGGCAGACTTCCTTAAAAGCGGCTTCTTTCCATTGATGCACTCTGGGCATCTCTTTACCAGAAATGGCACATTCTTTCTCAGAGCGGAGCCCCGCCATATTTTAATGTTGGTAAGCTCAGTGGAGAGTATAGGGCACATACACTTCAGTAGAATGACCCAGGGTTGTTTGTCTCTATTTACATAATAAATTTATTATGGTGAATTAGGTGGAGGGTGGGGTTTGTCTCCCTTTAATTTCGAAGTGGAGGTTGCTAGATATTGCCAGTTGTTTCCGAGTTTGATATGAGTGTTCAGTGAAGTAACTACAGTTTTTTAAAATTTAGCCCTGAGAATGCCTTGTTAGAAGAAGAATGTTATAGTGGGGTTCTCCTTACTATGGACGCTTTGCCTCAGGGTCTCCTTGTCCCTGAGGGTGACGTCAGCCTCTATGCTGTATGCAGGAGTGCTCCTGTCAGGCCTCTGGGCAAGTCAGCTGACTTTTAGCTGGAAATTTCATGGCTCTCGTGGCTTTTCTACAGCATTTTCTTGTGCAAACACTCTCGCGAGGAAGTGGATAATACAGGATGGAATACATTCCCAGGATATTAAAATTAATCCCTACTTCCCAATGGAGTCTAAAGAGGCCAGGATCAGCACATTATTTTTCTGGTAATGATGCTGTTTCTTGGAAACCACTTTCTTTTTCCACCTCTGGGAGCACAAGTCTGAGAAGAGTTTCCAAGCAACCAAGAATGAGGGTTTGTTTGTGAGACTGGAAAAAAAAAAAAGGGACAGGAAGATATTACTATGGAAAAGAAAGCAAAAGGAAAAAGAATCAACAATCAAGTTCCCCCTCCCCCCAAATACTTGCAGTTCTTTTTTTCTAATTTATATTACTCTCTTTATGAATCTAGATACGATTGTCGCTAGGTACCTCTGAGTCAGTTCTGAGTCTCAGTGACATGCTGTGCAGCAGAATAAAATGCTGCCTGGTCCTGGGCCATCCTGACAGCTGCTGTCCCTTCGCGCATTGTTTCAGTCACCATGTCAGTCCATATTCTTCAGTCTCTACAGCACGTCCTTTTCCTGCGACTGGTCTCTCCTGATAACATATCAACCTGTATGAGGCGGAGTCTCTCTGTCCTCAGTTCAAAGGGGGCATTGGGGCTGCATGTCTCCTTACACAGTACTTCTGCATAGTCCACGGCATAGTCCCACTTCTCCAGCACCATACTTCTGAGATATATGTTCTTCTTCAATCTTCCATAAGTTAAGACAAATAATGTAGAAAGCAGTAAAAATACCCCACACTTTATCATACTGCGTTGTGAACTGTGTGCTCAGTTTAGAGTGACAAAATTATAAAGTGGAGAAAGCGAAACTTGATATTCCTGGCAGAATTGGCAGGCAGCACGAAAGCGATCTAAGCTTATAGTTAACTCAAAATGGAGAGTCTGAGCCACTTGATCCAGCATCAAGCTATCCAAAGATGCACCTTTGGACTTCCTTCAGTTGGACATGAGCAGATGTTTCCTCTTCTCTTTGAGAACATGGAATGGTAACCGGTCATCACACTATTTCTTGCTGTTGGTCAGTCTGAAAGTAATTTTTCAGAAAGTCATTTGGAAAAGAAATGCTTATTAACTTTCACCAGCAGAGGATTCCAGTGAATGAGTGAATGTGTATGTGCATGTATGTATGTGAGTGAGTGTGTTTTGGGCCTGGGGTTTGGAAGGAGGAGCATCATTTCAGTTGAATAGTCTTTTCCTTTCTCCTTGGAATATATGTATTTATCATCAATATCTATTTTTGTGTGATTCTGTGTATGTCTTCTCAATAATTAAAGTGGTGTTTATTTGTTGGGATAAGACAATGAGATTTATTCGGATCAGAATACTTATTCATAGTACTTTTAATTATTTTCTTTGAGAAATTGAATTTCTTAAACATTTTGAATTTTGCCAAGGTAAAGACCTAAAGAAAACATTAAATTAATGAGTTTAAGGCAGGTGTGCAAAATAATAAGGAAAAGTGTGTGTAAAATCAATGTTTTTTATCTATCAAGACTAATTTTTCCAGACTGAAAAATCCTTTTGGTGTATATTGTGAACTTACCTAAATCTATTCACAAGTTCAGAAAGGACTTCTTAATGTACTGTGTACCAAGTAAGCAAATTTACCATGTGTGTGATATGAAACCAAGCCATTCATATATATGGTCTTATATTTGGTAAGCTGAATATATCTTGATTAAAAACCAATAACAGCAACTATGAAACAAAATATGCTACTCAGGATACATGTATGTTATATTTGTTCAAGTGGCTCTTAATAGCAGGTCAGGGTGCTGTTGCTGGAAGGCAACTGTAGTTAGCAGTTCAAAAAATCTGAAGGAACTTTCCAGCTCATAAAAGTTTTACAAGCTGAAAATGCCACAGGGCGTGTTTAACCGTGGTTCAAGAGATGCTGAGGACATAGCCCCCGTTTATTTCAGGAGTCATTTGCACACCTGCACTTTCAAAAATCTTTGAAAGGTTTGCTTTGTGAACACGTCTGAAGGCTGCAGGGTGTAAAGATATAGGAAGAGTTTCTTTAATTATGAAGCTCTTTCTTTCTTGGTTGCACTCCTTCTGTTATAAGAAATGGCACAAGCTAGTGTCACAGAAACTGTGAATGTTGAGAAAAAGTGATATGGAGGCAGTTTCCACAAATGGAGAAACAAAGGCAGAGAGAGGTTAAGTTACCCAAGGCCACTTGAGTAGGAGTAGGCAGGCTGAAATCAAGCCTAGGCAAGTTGGCTCAGCCATTATACCCAGGGAAGCCTTGGGAAAGCTGAAACCCATGAAAGGTAGAAGCCTGTCAGAGTAGGAAAACTTACCTTTCCCATGAAAGGAAGCCACAGAAGGTTGAGAAGATGGCACCCTATCAAAGGCAGAAGACTTAAAAAACCCAGAAAAACAAGGGAGTTCCATGAAGTCTTGACTTGCATAGGTTTCACGGTACCATGCTACCTGACCCTGGAGACGAAGAATGCTGTCTCTGCTTCTCGATTGGCCATTCCTAGCCAATGCTGAGTCTCTTATGCCATGGGGGGCCTTCAGACCGCTTACACACAGATTGAATGAAAATATAATGGGATTTTGGTTATAAAATTTTGTAGCCCCCATATACATAACATTCAACCTCTTTCACTAGACGGAGTCCCCTGAGATTGCAATACCTGAATAGATGCTTCTTCTATGATAAAGCATGGGAGGGTAACCTGCCATCACACTATATCGTTTGTCCAGCTTTGATGATAATTACTCCTATCTCCTTTGTAAGTAAGAACAGTCATAACCTTGTAGGAAGTCTCAGGGAAATTGGGTTCACTGACATTCCTGAGATCAAAACAAAGCTTAGATTCAAATCCTATCTTGAAATGTTCTTGAATATGAGAGCTGATAATGACCTCTGGTCATTCTCCAGAGTGATTCCAATGAGATGAATGAGGCCCCTCTCTTTCACCTCTTTACTTCATTTTATACGCCTGCTCCTTAAAGCAAACAAAAAAACAAAACAAAATAAAAAAACAGAGGAAATTGGTAACAATAACCCTCAGAGGGGTTCCAGTACCATCATCTTTAGAGAAGCAGCGTGGTCAAGCTTTTCTGCAATCTGGCTGGTGAATTTGAACTGCTGACTTAATGTCTATGTCACTAGGGTTTCTTGAAATACAGAGTTACCTATTGATTCATATGGGCCACTGATTCAGTTCATAGAGACCCTAAGTACCCAGCATCTGAGTGCTCTTGTATAATCCAAAAGCCCTTTTGTCATAAGGTCATGGAATCAAACCCTAAAGCCTCCCTTGGGAAAAAGATGAGGTTGCCTGCTATTACAAAGTTTTAAGTTTGGGAAACCTTGTGTAGCTGTAAGATGAATTACCACCAGAGCAGCAAGGTTTGGACAGTTCATGGAAACTGGAGCTATTTAGTGCATTTTCTCAGGGTGGAGGGTGTTCACAGCCCTTTTCTCTGCTTTTGTAACTTGTGCGTCAGAAGAAAGAGCACCTTCTGTAGGTTAGGCATGGTGAACGTTTCAAGATACATGTCCATGGAAGATCACAGGTCAGCAGTGCACACTCATAAAATTGAATGATATAAAGCTCATCTTTAAAGAGTGCCTGTGATTTGCAGGTTTATGGCATCTCAATTCAAGTGAGAATTGGTATCGGTAAGATTAGAGGTGTAGGTGCTATTATAATTCACGGATTATGAGCTCAGCTTTTCTTATCTGCCATGTGGATCCTCAGATTTCTTAATTTCCTTAGCAGTTTTTGTTTTGGTCAGTATAGTAGATATTGTTTCATGAAGGGAGAAAGACATTTCTATTCTTTGATCGATAGTCTTTTTCCAAAGCACAAAGATGATGAAATCAGGAAGATTTGAATTTCTCTCTCTCTCTTTGACATTTTATTCTAGTCAAACATTTAGCATGGACCAGCATCTACACTAGAACTTGCCTAGAACTAGAATTTTCTAACATTCTCTATTTTAACAGAATATCCACCTGGTGTGTTCGGAGTGAGCATGGCTAGATAGTTTACTTCATAGTCAGTGGATGTAACAGCAAGTGTCTTTGGAAACAGGCGCAGGTCCATTGTCGACATTTTTATGTATGATCAGGTTGCATTTAAATAACTTTAAAAAATCCTATATATGCCTCCACTGTTTTGACCTTAAAAGATGTGGGGTTGTAACCATAAGAATATATGAGGAAGGGAGCTTCAACAAGTGAGTGATTTCATTCTTTTTTTCTGCCAGTTTTTTGATGCCTCATTGCATAAGCTTGAGAAATAAAGAAGAGAAAAGGATAAATGACAAATTTGCCCTACTGCTTAAAGGAGGAGAGGGAGGTCTTGGCAAGGGTTCCCTGTGCTGGGCACTGCACACACATTTAATTCCCCCAGAGTGTAACGGGGGAGCAAGACGGGGTTTTCTGCCACAGACCAGGAAAGTCCCAGGAGCAGTTCTGCACTGGCGACACAGGGTCACTGTGAGTTGGGATGTCCTCAAAGGCGGTGAGTTAGTGTGAAGAGGGAGCTTTAGTAACATGGGCCTGCCAACCACAAGGTCATCGGCTGTGCTGCCAGAGAAAGAAGAGGCCTTTTTCTATTCCTGTGAAACTGGAAAGTTTCAGAGATCCTCCAGAGGGACAGTTCGACTCTGTCCCACAGGGTCCCTAGGAGTCCGGATAAACTTGACGGCAATTTTGTTTTTAACATACGAAGGTGGTCTGATGAACGGGGCTAACCATCCGCTCAGGGATCTGAACCACTTGGGTGCTCATTGGGAGAAAGATGAGGCTTTCTGCTCTGTAAAGGTTGACAGCCTCATCTCACAGGGGCAGGTCCTCTGTGCATTATCCTCTTGCTGCCAGTTGGAAGCCGCCGGATGGCAGCTGGTGTAGAAGGCTTTTTGTTTGCATAAAGCTTTGCAACTGCAGGAACCCTGGGGTCATGGAAGCAGGATCACCCTGAGGGCAGTGAGTTTGTTTTGGGGGTTTTAGTGTAAAAAGCTTGGTCTGAGCACAATGGCAGGCCACCAGAAACAGTACAAACTCATCTTTCCATTTTCTGAATGATCTCATCCACCGCATGGAGATACTTTTGTAGTAAGTATGTGAGCATTCAACTGTCTTGAAATACAAGGTGTCTTGTTTGGGTTTGTTTTGGCTGCAGGGACCCAAATGGAATGACTACTTTTGATGAACTTCCAGAACCTGGTAAAGGCTTCGTTTTCTATGGGTGTCCTGATCCAGGGTGATGCCGGTTTGGGTTCAAATCAGCATCAGCCGCAGCCCGGATTTAAAATTTAAATAGTGTACCAATTCTATTGGATCTAAGGAAAGAATGCATTAGCTTTCGGCTCTGTGTTTTTCAGGTGTGAAAATTAGGTTTATGATTTTCAGTAGCTTCCAACTAAAATCTTTTCCCAAAGCAAAAGATCTCTTTTGACAAAGTCTTTAGAAATCTTTCCAGTTACTAGGCCTTCCTGCATATCATTGATTGCATAGGGATTCTCCGTTGTCTTTTTGTTGTGGTCTTGGAACCTTCCTTTCCTGACCTGCCCCCAAAGTTCTCTGCAATGGGATCTTGTTCTCCTTCCTCATCGCTCTCCAATGATTGCTTTGCTAAATGAATAAGCAATGTTCATGCTTCCAGACAGTGTTTTGAGTGCATAAGGACCAAAGGCAATGCTGGAAGGGGAGGTGTGGCTGGTGAGAGGGGTCCAGGGGATAAAGAAAAAAGGAAAGAAGTATTCTCTGAAGCTTCATTTTCACAAGCAATACCTGAAAGAGCTGTGAGTTTTATGTCTTGGAGATGACATTAACTTATGTTTGTCAGCTTGGAGTTTTTACCTTAAACCTCACTGGGGTCAGGTTGGGAGGTTCAGCAAGATGAGTGGGTTATGGAGAGAGAAGTGGCATGAAGAGGAACATTCCCTAATGGACCCCTGGTTGGGGGGTTGTGAAAATTGTAGTGTATGTGTTCATGTACTTTGACCTTTTTTTTTTAAAAAAAATCACATACTTGAAACAGCAGAAAGTGTAAAGTGTCCTTCTGCCCCGGGTAGGGGTGGGGGGGTCATGGTGTGGGCTACTGCGGATACATTTTATTGAATGAAAACATGACAATCTTTGGAGATGAGGTCTGTGTTAGGCTTTTGAACTTGTAGGAGAGGGGGTAATACTCCTGGGTGAGCACACATTTTTTCTTCAAAGAATTATTTGCTTTTGTGGAGGAAAAGAAATATGCGCTAGAACTTTGGGAGCACTGTTGAAAGTGTTTTTTCTTTGAAATTTTCAAGTCTAAAGAGGACATGCAGATTTCCGGAGCTGGGCGGGCAAGTTTAATGGTTTGCCATTGCATTCCAGCATCTGTGTTTTCAAGAATTACCTTGCTGTGTTGTGTCACTGTGACGTATACCACCTAGTTTGTGCACATGTATACTCAACTACAGCCTTGTGTTGTAGTCCTAAGAAAGATTGCATCTTTCTTCTTTGTAGCGCCATGCTCTTGATGTCTGTGACACACAGCCCTAACCATTGAGTTGAATCTGACCCCTGGTCACCCCATGTGATATGTAGGCTTTTCTTGACTGTCTCCTTTAATGTAGGAAGACTGCCAGGCCTTTCTTCTGGATCACCATGGGCTGGTTGGGAATAGCCGACCTTCAAGGGTCATAGTTGTGTACAAACTATATGTGATACCCAGGGACTTTGTTCTCTCACCAGGTCTAGTTTTAGTTGCTTTGGCCATATGCATGCAGTTGATTTGGAACATATTTTTTCCCCATGAGTTGAAAAAGAGAAGAGGAAAGGATATTCTACTAATGTGTGTGTGTGTGTATTAGTTGCAAAAATGAGGAGGAAACTAGTGTACATTTGCCTTGTACCATGTTGAACTCTACTGTGACCTTGTTGTGTAGCGGTGTCCAGTGAAGGTAAGATATTCCCTGTCTCTCTCCACATCCTACACCCAGGAAACATTCTAGAGTTTGGTTGAAATTCAGCCTTTTAAGTCAAGCTATTATGTGGTTGTGGTGGGGTGGAGGGCCGGGGGAAGACAATGTACAGTTTAGTTGGGAAGATGATGGGAACAATGAGCAAGAGAGGACATGTTGGTCGCTCTCAGGCTTAGGGGTGCTGAGCAGAGGGCTCCGGGGGTTTCAGGGTTGTGGCCTCTCAGAAGGAGTGAACTGGGCTTGACCTCTCAGGTGCCTTTGATTGGGTTTAAACCACTGAATTTAAAGCTAGCCATTGTGCATTTAACGATTTGCACCTGTCTGACACTCTTAAGAGACTATGTAGCAAAGGCCGATGAATGGCTTGCACTGTACAATAAAAAACAGAGGCTAATGTGAAGTAAGTTGGATGAAAAACAGTGTGCACAGGGGATGTCTTAGTCTGGGTCATTCCGGGCCTTCATCCCCTCAGGGTGCAACCATGCAGGTAACCTTGGAGTGGCCGGAGCTGCTCTGTCCTGGCCCTGCCTGGCTGACTGCCCGTGATCATGCTCTTCTGTGCTATCCATTCTGGAGCAGCAGGATCTCTCTTCATGCATCATTAGTGATCATGCTACTTCTTATCTCTGCCTCATGATTTGGTCACTGGGAAGCCCACCAGATTCCTTACATCTGGATTTCTAGTAGTGGTCTATTGGAGGCTTGAGGCCTTTGGCAGGATCAGTAATATTCAAAGAGCAGCAATGAGCTCAACCATCAGAACAATTGTGAGGATGGTGTAGTATGGGGTGTTCTGTTCTGTCATATAGAGGGAGGGTTGTTATGAGTCCGAACCTAACAATAACAACAAAGAAGGCGTTCTGAGGGTGCATTGGTTAGGCATTTCAGCTGCAAACTAAAAGGTCAGTAGTTTGAACTCTCTAACTTCTCCACTAGGAAGCCCTGGTGGGGCAGTGGTTATGCATTGGGCTGCAATCTACGGGGTCAGCAGTTCAGAACCACCCGCAGCAATTCCGGAAGCAGACTGGGCTTTCTACTCCCATACAGTTATGGTCTCGAACCCCCCAGGGGGGTCGCCATGAGTCAGTCTTGACTCTATGGCCATGGTAGTCTGTATCCCTCACGTTTTTTGGCTTTGGACACCCTAGGAAGGGTGTGATGAGTCAGAGTTAGCATAATGACGATAACTTTGGGGATGGGAATGCTCGAAGGCTGCTGGTGTCCTCCTTCAGCATGTGGCGGCTAACCTAAAGGTAGCAGTTTGAACGTCCGCACCAGAATGCAACAGAAGGATGTGGCTGTCTGTTTCTATAAGGATTACACCTTGGAAACTCTGGGGTGCAGCTTTCCTCTGTCTTCTGGAGCTACTGTGCGTCAGAATCACCTGGCTGTCAATGGGTCAGGTTCTGAGGGTTTTCTGAGGCCCTCTGTGTTGAGGAAGTGGTGGTGTTCTTGATGTGGGAATGAGGAGAATACTGACCTAGAGGGATATGAGCTCCATGGACTTCAATGAAGAAAGGGACACTGCAGGCCTGAAAGACTAGATGGGTGGGAGGCGACTTCATTGAAATGTTTGACCCTCTTGGTTGAAGAGATCAAGTTGAAAAGGTGATTAGAGACTGACTTCTCAGTTTTGATCAAGGGATTAGCATCATTAAGAAGAAAATGGTCTTGGTCAAGTTTAGTGTCACAACCATCATTTTAGGGCATTTAAAAGGAATTGCATAGATGGGAATTTGTTTTACTCCAGTCAGATTTGTATTTTATGTTAACTTTTATTCTGTTGAAAATATACACCAACACACACACACACAAACACATGCACACACCAATTCAACAGTTCCTGCATGTACAATAAATTAAGTGACATTAACAGAACGCTTTTAGTTGTGCCCTTCTTTATTGAGTTGTTCCTCCCCATGAACAAGAAAATGCACGGCTCCCAAATAGGGTTCTTTACTGATTTTTCACTTTGAGCCCATGTCAATAATTCTTAAAAGAACATAATATGTAAGGCACACTTTCTTTACTAGATAAGCTAAACTATTGTTTGGTCTAAAGAAGACTTCAGGGCATATTTTTGACCAAAGTTTTAAAGATAATCTCAGGGCAATAGTTTCTGGGGTTCACCCAGAATCCATGGCTTGACAAATTCTTCAGTCCATAAGAATGTTTAATTCTGTATGAGAAATACAAAAAAAAATACCCTTTGATCAGGATTCTTTTATAAAGTCTTTGGCTCAAAATATTCAGTAACAGCAGCCAGGAACCGTCCATCCAGTTCATCTGGCCTCATAGTAAAGAAGGTGCTTATTTTTCATTCCTTTTCTGCCCAAAATTCATCACTGAGAGCTACATAATATCTATGTAAGAGAAAAAAAGATTTAATGTTATAAGAAAAATAGAATGAGAAAGATAATAGAAGTACTAGACCATTATTGATGTTCAATGATTGAATCTGTTTTTGATTTTTTTTTAAGAAAACAAACCTAATTACCTTGACCTGCCTCTTTTTGATTTAACAATTTATCTTATTGTTTGGAAATGATTGAGAATCCCCAAATTACTCTCTAGAAAAGCGCTTTTCTCTATAAATTTGAGGTCATGGAATTGTTTAGGTCTTTTCTAAAAGCATCAGAGTTGATGTGCAATGATATATTTTCAAGTGCATTTACACCAAGTGAGTGTATCTAAACACTGTTTTGCCACTCAAACAGTATTATGAGAGCATTATGTAAAGGGCTAATCATTTATCATCTCTGTAATATGTCTCTTTAAAAGAAGGCCATCAACTATATCTATATTGTTTATATACACATATATGACTATTTCAGTGTAATTCACGACATGACAGAAATATTGAACACCTAGCTCTGTATGAGAAGACAGTTAGTGGTAGATTGCATGCTTGGATGGCACAGGCAGTGGACATTGGCTCGCAGAGCTAACAGGGAAATACTAATATTGATCTTTAAGTTAATTTCAATATCTCTCTCATCTCGGGGGGGGGTTTGAGATTGACTGTTGACATAAATGTGAAGTGTTTTCAATTATTAGAATATTTAAGGCAACAAAAACAGCTGATGGGATTTTTTTCACATGCGGTGTACACCGTATCAAATAGTAGGTGTCATTTGAGGGTTTCTCAGCTTTAGGAAATGGTGGAGATTTAAGGGTTTCTGAGAAAAAACTGGTTGAGATTGACATTTGATGTTTAGTTCTCATTTTCTCTTGCTCACTCTTTGGTCAGGTTAAAGACTGCCAATTAGCATTTTATTTTGATTAAGATAATATTTAGAAGTGATTATAACTGAAGAATCACTTTCCATTATCGGATGTATATACCTGTGTCAGAACATCTAAATATCTTCTAGAACATCAAGCCCTTCCTATATAAATTCAAGAAGTAGACTTAAGCACCACAGTATGTCAGATTATTGTATTTTTAAAAGGAGGGAATAGAATTCTTTTTGTTTTACATTAAAAGGAAGTCCATTTTAATAAAGAAATGTCATCCCCATTTATCTTTGCTGAGTAGATTGATATACATCTCATGAAAAGCTCTTACACTTAATTTGTAGAACTCCCTAAAGAAAATCATGAACCAGCTGCCTATGCATCTTAGCTACTATGTTCTGTGTCTGCTAAGAGTGTGACTGGCAGGCTTGTGCTACGTCCACAAAACCCTGCCATGAAGTACTTAGAAATACTTGGTGAATAATTCGAGGTCAGCTAGCAATGAGGCTTTGTGTGAAATGCCATCAAAAAACCTGCTAACCTTGCTACTTGTATATTCAAGTCAAGCTGTTAAAATACATTCATATAAACATAGGAGAGATTATACATATACAGTGTAGAGTTCTGTGGCTTGACTCTTGAAATTCCAATAAAAGTTATATACCCCTTAGACTAAAATTCAAAAATAGAGCAATCTTGTCCATAAAGACTTGTTCATCTACAAGCTTGGAACATTAATGACTCCATTAGGTGCTCTGTTAGTACGTACCATATAGAACGGATTTCAATTTTGGAATGAGACACCCCCATTCACAAGAGCACAGGTGTCCCCTCACCACACCTCACAAGGAAACTTTTCTGGCTTGAGATAATTGTAGAGCCTTTGCAACTTTCTAATAATCTGTGTGGTAAACTGGGGCGGTAACAGGAAAGAGGGCTGAGGAAGTAATTGTAGAGGCTGAATAAAGAAAGTGGGTGATGAATAAGCAATGTGGGTGAGATGGGAAAGCAAAGCAATGGTGTGGGGGGGTGTTGGGGGGGGGTCTGTGGCGACTGCGGGTGGCTGGAGAGAAGTCTTTTTTCTATAGGATGGAATCTCTATTCTCCCTTCCCATTTAATTTTAACCCTGAGAACCAGCCTGGCCACACTGAAGGAATAAAATGAAGATTTATCTGAAGACAATCTTTTAGCAGAAAAATTTAATGTCACAATCTCAAGTAATTAGCTAGTTCCCCTCCCAAGCTGACATTAAAAAAAAAAAAAGCCAGGGAAACCATTTGGAAGTTAACAAAGCTTATCTAAATAATGAATGTCAGTTGCTTAATTGTGAGCCTGTACCATTCAGAAAAAGCAAACAATAATATTGAGTTTCATTTTGTACTTTTGTTTCATTTGAGATTTCCCTTTCAGTATAAAATCTGAATTGTACATATTGTAAATGTACATGTAAAATGTACATTTACTTCTTGATCAATTTTTTTTATGATGTGCCAATAATTATTTTGCCATTGCCAACTTCATGGTCCTATGAGTTATATAAGATAGAGTGGTTTCAGATATTTCTAGATCACTTACAAATAAGCCAAATCACATCCGATCCTGGAAAGTGGATAGAGGAAGGACTCTTAATCTGAGTTTGATGATTGGTACATCTACAATGTGTACACTCAAATTTCTTTTAAAAATAGAAAAATGGTTAGTAAGGCCAGTTGTCTAACCTATTGGGAAGAATATTTGAGGGATGGATGGGTGGGTGGATAGATAGATGGTCTTAGAACCTTGGGTATCTATAGACTTGGTAAGCAAGTGATTGGCAGAGCGTTTGCTATATAAGAGTCACCCAGTAACTTTGGTGCCATCAGTGGGTCTCTGCCAGCATGCATGGTTATGGTAGTGAGATAACTTTTCTGCAGTAGCCAGGATGCATTAGAACTATGTAGGAAGGCAATGATCACATTTTTACTATATGTGATTGAGATACTATATGTGATTGAGATTAGAAAACAGGATGTACTGCATCTAGCAGTTGAGGCTTTCAGTAAAATATCGTGAACATGATCAAATTTTCTATAATGCTAAGGCATTTAAAAAATCATTTTATCTGGGGCTTGTATAGCTCTTATCACAATCCATACATTCATCCATTGTGTCAGACATCATAATTCCAAAAACATTTCTTTCTCCTTGAGTCTTTCGTATCAGTTCTTCATTTTTTCCCTCCCTCCACCGACCTTCATGAACCCTTAACAATTTATAGATTATGGGCTTTTATGTCATTTATACTGGCCATTGTCCCCCTTTACTCACTTTTCTGTTGTCCACCCCTCTGGGAGGGGGTTATATGTAGATCATTGTAGTTAGTTCCCCCTTATTCCACCCTCCATCCCCTTATCCTCCTGGTATCACATGCTAAGACATTCTTATAGGTTTGTGGCTATTAGGAAATGTTCCAGTTCTTTAGTCAATAAGTAGAAAAAGGACTAGAAGAATCCTGGTATTTGTTCATTGGAGTTAACGTGACTGATTCTAAAGTAAACAGGAAGGTGTTTACTCATAAAAATAAGTAAAATTAATGAGTTGATAAAGTCAAGGAAACTATCATATAAATTGTTTATTAGAGTTCTTATTTGTTTTCTTTCTCAGGAAACAATTTTATTTGAAATTCTTCATGATTTGTCTACTATTGACATGAGCTTCATAAACACATGGACACAATTTAGTGCCTTCTCTCCTGCTTTTCTCCGCCCTGCCTCCCCCTTTGATAGCAGCTTCAACATAATGCTTGCCTTTTATCTGTGATTATTAGCTTAGAATAGGAGAGGGTAGGTTTGTTTGATTTTTATTTTCAAAAAGTAAATTTATTTAGAATTTCATAAATTAAAAATTATGAGTTTCAATGCTGTTTCAGTCTGGAATCTCATGAATTGAGATTTTGACTAGTTATTTTCTTCTTTGTCCTCATGTTTGACTGGGAAAGCCTAGCTAGTTGTCTGATTTTATCTCTGTAATTTAAAAAAAGATACAAAATGTAGTCAGAAACCTTTACATGCCTAACATTGACTCATGTGTCAGATTTAAAATTTCTGTTTTTAAATGAAGGCTAGTGTGGTATTTAAAAGACAGCTAGGAGTTTAAATTACTTGTGTGGGATCCATCTTAATAGTGAATTCTAGTTTTTCTTACTCCTGTTAAAACCGAGTAAAAGTACTGTATGTAAAGCCATAGTGAAACAATTTAATACCTACAGTTATTGCTCATGAGATGGTGCTGAATTATATAACTGAATTTGTTTTTTACTCAATTATATTTAAATAGTATTAGCCATAAGAGATAATTTGATATGGTGGGTAGATAAGCTTACTGCTAAGATAGTTTCATACTGCCAAGAAAGTTTCATAGAGTTATACAAAATACACCCTCTTATGTAATCTATACCTCTGTGTGTGTGTGTGTGTGTGTGTGTGTGATAAAGCCTTCTTTAGTCAAGTGGTATTAAGAAGGTGAAATTTTCTGAAGGTTTTATTTTGTCCTATATAAAGTGACTGTTATCTATGAGTTGGAATTCAACCTGATGGCAATGAGTTTGAATTTATGTATTTTTTATGAACACATAACAATTGTATTGTTACAGTACAAGATCAAATTTTTAAAATTTACATTTTAAAAGCTTACTCGTGTTCTTGACCTCGGCAATGCTTTCTGTATCTGTAGTAGAAATAATCCAAGTTCATTTTAAGCATTTATGATGGATTAGAGTTACACACTGCTCTCACTTCTCTGTATAATAGGAAGCTTTTTCATTTGCTTGAATGCACATTAGTCTTTGCTGAAGGGTGAAAGATATGGGGTGGCATAGACGTGGATATGAGAAACAAGCTATAATGTGTGAGAGTTCAATCAAGAGGACTTAGAGTAAGAGCAAAAGCAGCCAAGTCAAGATTGTTCTGTGAGGACATGGTGTGAGAAGTGTTTAACTTTTTATAGTTTTTATTAGAGGAAAAAGAGTAAATGTAAATATGTCTTTAAGTTACATAGAAGTCTTTTGTTTTTTAACTCTAAATTTGTTTTCTTCTCTCTTTTTTACATTGAAAAGTAATTTCTGCAGAGAGTGTATTGGTAGCTCATATACCTCTATATCTATGGCGACCCTGACTCAACTAGAATACAAACCACATTGGTTCCGTGTTCCTTTTCACTTCTGATAGATTGTACCTTTCCACATGGAAAGAAGGTGCATCTTCAATAGGAGAAATTCAGGCAAATACCCTTCTTTTCTCCTCTACAAAAGAGACTGCTATATTTCTACCTCCTATAAGCCATACAGGACCCAGGTAGTGCAGGAGATGATGACCGGGGTTGCCTACTGCAAGGTCAGCAGTTCAAACCCACCAACTCTAAGGGGATTATGAGTTGAAATTGACTTGACAGTGAGATCGCTTTCTGGAGTTTTAATAGCCTCATTGGTTTCTGGCTCAGCATTTGTCACATGCCTGGGGGAATGGGCTGCAGATGTGTTCTTGGAGATGGAAGCGAAAGGTACCAGCGATCCTCCCTCCAGTAATCCAATCAGTGATTCTCCTCATCTCCTCCATGAGCCACTTTGCCCAGCTGTATACTCTGATTGCCTGAACCTCCCCAAAGGTAACTGGTGGCCACGGCGATGAAAGCAAGGCCCCAGATCTTACATCTCTGCAGTGCCTGTGCTGAGGGGGAGCTTTGCTGGTGTCCTGGTAGAAGAACAGCCAACTGAGTTAGAAGTAGGTGCTTTATGGCAGTTTTACAAGCCAGGGGTGGTTCTGATGAGATATGCACTTTGCAGTCTGCTAGTTTGAAAGTTCAGACATGCCTCTTAACCTTCTGTGGGGAAAATGCCAATAACAAGAACTGCGATTGCCTCAATCCAGACCTCTTGCCACAGAAGATCAAGGTGCACAGGCTCTTGTTTCTGGTTCTTCTCGAGAGCTACCCTTGTGAGAACCTATCCCAGCCAGGACACCCTGCTCTTTGTCTCTGGCGCCTCCATCACCCTCCTGAAGCTCAGTCCTGCCGAGCATGGCACTTGCCATTGCACTGGGAAGTGACCTTGAGGAAACCTCTCTTGGTTGTTGGAAGTGTTGCTGTTTTAAAAATGGTGTTCTCTAATACAAAGTTTGACAAAGCGCCAGCAAGAATCTTAGCTCCTTTTCTTCTTGAATAGCGGTATCTAAGCATTTCTTGACACTGAGGGATAACCATTAGGAACTTGCTCTCTTTATTCCACTGCAGTGACCATAATGAAACACCCCCCGCCCCTCCCACAGTTCATACAAAGCGGTGGTTTCCACATCAAGATTGCAATATATTTGATATCCCTCATTTCTTTTTAGCGCTTTAAAAGACAGCTTTTGTTAAACATATTGAAGAGTTTTCACCACTTGATGCTGTAATCTTCATTTGGATTTATTTCTACTTTCCTATTGCTAATGTAACCACACTTTTGAAGACTGCGGAGTGAAGGGTGGCTTCACGGATGTGAAAACTTTGGAATCCTTGAGTGAGTGAGGGAGTGTGGTCAGACGATTTCTTCTATCATGCAGACGATTTCTTCTATCATGCACTGCCAAATCTTCTCTTTAAGTATTGTGAAAACTCTCTGTTTTTTTCAGGTCGAATGAGTGATTTGAGTGTGATTGGTCATCCAATAGATTCAGACTCTAAAGAAGAAGAGCCTTGTAGTGACGAACTTCATCCTGATCATGAGCTAATTGCCGCAATTTTGCCTGAGATCTTTACATTAGATCTATTCCCCAGTGAAGAAGATGACGAGGAAGATGCAGACTGTGCAAATGCTACTGATGAAACCACCACCCCATCAGTGACATACATCAATGGGAAGCACCTAGTAACCCCAGAGTCTAAGGATCCAGAAGCGGAAGAGGCTAGAAGTGGCCAGTTTGAGAGCGTGGCACCTTCTCAGAATTTTTCTCAGAGCCGTGGGAGCAGCGACAATCATCAGTTTGGCAGAGCTGAAACACAGTTCCCGATGGTGGGAGTTCATGTGCAGCCACACGAATCTCAAGAATCGGAATCACATGAGATTACATGGAAGCCCGAATCTTACCCTGAAATGCCGGAACACATTTCAAGTGGTGAGCATGATATTTTCCCCACAGTCCAGTTGCATGAGGGAGAACCCGCTGAGGGAGCTGGCTCCATCACACACAGAGGCCCTGACCCTGGTGATCTGGTACATGAAAATGTCGAACCCATACTTGTGTTTCCGGAAGAATCTTCTGGAAATGCTGAACTGGACCCAGAATCCCAGAAAGTAGTCTTTCCAGGGACTACCGAGTTAACATTGGGTGAAGAGGGAGACACAAGTACTTCTACTGCCGGCGTCGCTAGCATAATCCCAACTTCTGTGTCAGTCAGGGTCTCAGAGGAAGGAGCATTTACTGTAACACGAAATTCACAGCCACTTGTTTCATCGCCCAGCATACAAAGCTCTGTGGAAGTGACTTCTAGGCTTATCGGAGAGCATTTCGTGATTCCTTCCATTCTAATGCCAGAAGGCTCTGGAGAAGAACAAGGAGATAAAAATAAAACGTTCCCTGTGGTAAATGATTTATCCCAGAAAGCAACTACAAATGAACAAGGTAGTCCTGTTACTAGCAAGATAGTGACCACAGAAAGCCTTTTTGATGTTCCTTTAAGCACCATTTATTCTGTTTCTGAACAACCTTCTGAAGAAATAGTGCCTACTGAACTTGTCAGTGAAACAAGTGCATCTGAATGGATTGTCAGTACTTCTCCTAACGGAGAGACCGGAAGAGAAGCAGAGGAGGAGGGGACTCCGAGCACAGCTTCTACAGCTGAGAAACACTCACCCACACGGAGAGTAGATCAACCATTTCTGCCCTCAGAATTAGAAAGCTCAAGTGAAGCTCCTTCGAAGGGTTCAGCATCTGCTGCTAGGACAACGGTGGAGTCCTCAAGAGCACTCACCCAGGCTGCAAGGGAACAGACACGTTGGACGCTTGCCGTCACAGCAACAAAGGCTTTCGACGATATAGGGACACGAGGCCCTGAGCCAAACAGGGGGAGTGTGCCTGACGTTCAGACAGGCTGGACCCCTGGCCCAGGTATCCCTGTCTCTCTCTCTCTGGAGCAGGGATCTGGAGATGCAGCTCCCGATCCACAAACAACCACAGTCTTTTCATTTTCATTGAATTTCGAGCATGATGTTCAAACCCCAAAGGAAGCAGCTAGTACATTGTCTTCTCCTCTGGCAAACACATCCCCTTCCCAGACGGCAGGATTCATTTCGAGCGCTGTGACGGATACACAGGTGGCTGAAAGGATAAGTCAAACATCCAAAGAAAATGTGACTTCCGAGGTCTCGAAAGGGCCAAGTCACGGGGTAGAAATAAGTGAGGTTCCTACAGATTTTCCCTTGGAGGAAGACTTCAGTGGTGAATTCGGAGACTCCTCTTTGGTATTTCAGGCCACAACAAAAGAAGGAACAATAATAACGGACGGCTCTGGGGAGGCCTTCTTTATGGAGACTCAAACGTCAACTGCTGCAGTACGGGCTTCAGCTCCCTTCAGTCATGGGCCTGACTGGGAAGGAGCCAGGCCCCGTATGGCCAGCTCTCCCCCCATTCCTTGGGAAGAATTTCTGGCCTCCGCGGAGGGCTCAGGGGAGCCACTGATCTCAATCGGCAGTTCTGTTAGTCAAGCGCTTCCTACTGCTGTGGGGAAGACTCCTGATCCAGTTTTCACACTGACTAAAGAAGGTTTAAGAGCAACGGGAGCTACAACAGAGGCAGTCGATCGACTCACTGTCGAACCAACTGTCGAAGCTAAAACAGCAGTGGAAATGGAAGAAGGAATTGGTGGTGGCACAATATCAACGGACTTTCCTCAAACTTTGGAGCCAGCCAAATTATGGTCCAGGGGAGAAGTCAACCCTGTAAAACAAGGCACTGAAACCAAAACAGCATTAGAGGAGAAGATGAAAGAACGGGAGCCTTTTGGATTCTCTCAAAGCTCTGTGGCACCAGAACCAGCAACTTTTGATTCACAGACATCCGCTGAGACCGCGCTCCACCCCACAGACTCTTCTGTGCGAGCAATGAGGACAATGTACAGCAGTGACGATGAAATGGAGGGGGAACTCCTTCCCTTAGGACACATGTCCACTCCAGGTCCACATGGCTTGGAGCTGTTCACTGCTGCCTCAGAGACCACGGAGAAGCCACATTTTTCCTCAGCTCCTGCTTTACTGACTGACTCGATACCATCTGAGAGTAGAGTGACGGATTCACCAATCCAAGAGGAAGAGGTTCTAAAACTCTTTCCCAAAGTTGTGGGCCCAACCACCAAAGTGTCAGACACTGAACTCTTATTCTCCGGACTGGGATCAGGAGAAGACATCATACCTCCTCAGCCTACAGGCACGGTGAATTTTACTGAACTAGAACAAATGAGCACATCGGGTCCAGAGACATCTCCAGGAGCAGGTTTGGAACCAAGAGTCTCTGGTGATGAAAGGGAAAATGATCAGGAAGTAGAAAATGTCACCAATGAAGTTCGAACCCTTATTTTCCCAACGGACAGCATCTCTGAAGGAAGCCAAACAACAGGCAACTCCACCTTCCGGGGAATGTTAAGTGATAGCAGGGCAGAAGGACCCACGGTGACCTCCCTCCCCTTGCCCGCGGACACTGCCCATCCTCAAACCCAGACCCTTGGTTGGGAGAGAGAAGGCCCCACAAGTAGAACACAAACGAGGGCGGGGCAGGTCTTTGATACGAACTCTTCAACAGCAGACTCTAAAGAAACCGCAACCTCTCCTGCGTTTCTGACCAGAACGCTTGTCCTCGAAACAACCGGAGGCTTGGCTGCACCAGCTCCGACTGAATGGTTTTATGAGCATTCTGGGGAAGGATCGGGCGAGTTTGGTATTGTTGATTTAGTCCACCCTTCTGGAAGTACGCCGGCAACCCGGCCAGAACGCACCGCATTTGTTTTCAGTGAGTCCCCAGAAAAACATCGCGAGGGGCCCAGTGTGAAAGCCGGCACTGCGGAAGGATACCCAACTGTAACTGCGGAAGGATACTCAACTATATCGGTAGTGCTTGCTCTTCATGCGGAGCAGAACGCAAGCATTCCCGACTCCAGTAGCACCCCTTCACGTACAGAGATGCACGAAAGCCCCACAGAAGGCGCTGCAGGTATTTTTTCAGAGGGTTTCCAAGTCTTTGAGAATCCCACCATAAGGCCCAACAGAAGGAAATCCACCGAACATATTATTCTAGATCTGGACAAAGAGGATAGAGATTTACTGTTGACAGTTACAGAGAGTACCATGCTGGAAATCCCACCTGAACTGATCCCAGATAAAAATGTCATCATAGACATTGATCACACGAAACCTGGATATGAAGACATCCTTGGAATGCAAACCGATCCAGAGGCAGAAGTACTAGGAGGGTCCCAGGGCAGTCATGAAGAAAGTGCTCAAGTTCAAGTTTCTTTAGCTGAAGATCAAGTGGAAGGTTCTGGGGACCCTCTCCTAGCTAACGACACTCAGGCAACATACGATGAAGCAATAACTGCCAAAGACAGAACCCAGGTAGATCCCACAGGTTTCATCTTTGCGACGGGAATACCTGTTCACAGCACAGACTTAGATCTCTTTCTGCCCACGGCAGCACCCCTCCCCATTCCTAGTAAGTCTGCCACAGTTAATCCAGAGACAGGAGGGCCCCAAAGGGACACAAAAACTCTGGATGACCTCTTTGAATCAAGCACGCTGTCTGACAGTCAAGCCAGCGCAGACCAAAGTGAAATAATCGTGACATCAGGCCATTTGGAAAGGACACAGGAAGAGTATGAAGAGAAGAAATATGGAGGCCCTTCCTTTGAACCAGAATCCTCTTCGGGAATGGAGGAGGCATTGATAGATCAGACACCCTACGTAAGTATGGCCAATAGCAACCTCATGACTCAGAGTTTCACAGAAGCCACTGTGGCGACGGAAGTGTCCAGGCCCAAAGGTTATACTGATACAACATTGACCATTTCCACTTTGGCAAAACTCTCCTCTTACACGGCCTCCTCTCCAGACACTATCCACGCAGCCAGCGGGACCTCCGAACACACAGACCCAAGTACTCTACCTGGTACAGATTGGGGAGCATCTCAAATGCTGACAGAAGATTCTGTCAAGGAATCTTATGCAAACATGGAAGCAACGTTCAAACCACCACATGATAAGTACTTGCACACAACTGAACCGCTGTCTGTAACTCCCAACACAGAATTAGAACTTTCAGAAGGTGAAAGTACACCTGAGTCCTTAAAAGAAATGCAAGCTTCTCCCACTGAACAGATTGCTGAGGCAATCTTTGAGGTTCATCAGGACTCCAGAAACATCACCAATGTGCCACTTCCCGAAACAGTGGAAGACCTTCCCAATCCTAGCATGAAGGAGGTTGGCACTGCTGCCGCCCTTCCAGGTCAAGTTAATGCAGAAGGTGCTTCACAGTGGCCCGATTTCACTTCTGCTTCTGAGACTGACACAGTGGAGACAAGTGCAGTGCCTCAGCCTGGCCCACAACCTACTGCTCCTTCTCCGGCAATCAACCCCGAAACACACGCAACTTTGACCAGAGAGGAGTATTCCACATTATTAGCATCGGAACAGCAAATGCCGGTGAGAATTCTTGATTCCACTAAGCAGGCCCCAGTAAGCACTGCGGAGCTAAATACCGAGCTAGCAACACCATCATTTTCCCTCTGGGAAACTTCTAGTGAAAGTGATTTCCTGCTTGGCATTAATGAAGAGTCAATGGAAAACACAGCAGTCTATCTAACAGGTAAGGCCACACTATTTATCAATCTGTTTCTATACTTGGAAACAGCTGCTTGGTCCTAACATATAGGTCTGTGTATCTCTATTGTGATGGTAACGCAACATACCATAGTTTTTCCCATGGTTCACGTGGAAGCAGAGCAGACCATGGTTCAAGTAAGTATAGATTACCTCTGGGCTCTCAATATAAACTTCAGGGTTTTTTTTTCTCTTCAAGGTTTGAAAAGCAGCATGTGATTGGAACATAAAAAGTGAGACTGTTAAAAATTTTGTTAGTGGTATAAATATATTGCTTTTATCCACAACTAAACTATTGCTGTATTGCTTCCCATATGTCCTGCAGCCATGCATCTTGAGTTTTAAAAACAATCACAAAATCCTATACTTTTTTTCTTCTCCTAAATCTCCCAGTCATGAGTATGATTGTGGCAACATTTTCGAGCTCTATCATTTTGTGATACTAGTAAGTCACTGTAAAAAATGATCTTCATCCTCTGTGCTGTATCAGTTCTCTTCTTTTATGTCATTTCTTGACTTCAGCCAGTCCGCCTGTGCTTTGAACATAGTACCTCGTCATAGTGGGGATTTATCCGGGCCACATTGTACTCTCCTTGCTGAAAGAGGAAATTCTATGTATTTGCTGAATGTACAAAATGCACACATTTGAGCCTGCATCACAATGGTCACTTACTTGATCTTTTGCAATAGCCTGTAAAATCCGTTTTGTTATTCCCATTTAAAGTCTTGGATGCAGTGATGCAGGAAGGCTCGGTGATTTGCCATGGATGTTCAGCCTGAAAACAGTGAAAGTTGAATTTGAGTCCGAATCAGTCCACGCTTCTCTAGTAATGTTTTTCAACATCCTTTCAGTAAAGAGCAGATATTTGATAATACATGAACCAGAAATCTAGAGGATTTTACTTTTTAGAATTGCTCTTCTTTTTAACTCATCCTGAGGTTACTGAGAGGTTGGCATTAATATGTTTCCCAAGAAAGTTGTTATTTAAATCAGAATGTACTTTGGGATGGAAAAGGAGGCAACATCATTTAGCTGCTATCCAGGGGATGGGGGGTTGGAGGGTGGGTGGTGGGGAGAGTCAATAATTTAAGGAATCCTGTTGGTTGACATTGAACTTTAAATTTTAGGGAATATACTTTATAGCATGGCTATAGTTTCACTTATTCTTCTGAATTGGTCACTTTTACTTCTGTGTGTCTGCTGCTTCATTCAGGAGCCTTGGCATAGTGGTTATGCATTGGAAAGTTAGCAGTTCGATTCCACTAGCTGCTTCACAAGAGAAAGATGAGGTTTCCTACACCTGCAAAGGGCAATTAGACCCTGTCTTACAGGGACCCCACGAGTCAGAATTCACGCAGTGGTCATGAGTTTGGTTTTGGTTTACTGCTGCACTTTGAGTGATTCAGTTCGAGTAAACCAGCCCTGCACTTCTTAGAAAGACCTGACGTGTTTTGTGAATAGTGCTTACTGAAGGTGCATTGACTTACATTGCCATTGTTGTTCCTCATTGTTTCTTTATCTTAAATCTGTCAATGTTAATCAAGTCATCTGGCCAATAATGATTCTTTGTTAGTTGGCAGAACTGTGAGATAGAAATAACTGGTAATAATAATGGGATATTTAGAGATAGGCAATAGGTACAAATTGTACAGTCCACAAGGTTCACATAGAATTTATGCTGTGCATTTATTGCCATGTATGAAGAAGTTCTGGTGGCATAGTGGGTATGTGTGGCCTTGCTCATCTTAAGCTGTTCGGATTCACCAGCCATTCCTCAGGCTAAGTCTTTCTACTCTAAAAGTTGTCTCAGAAACCCACATGGGCAGTTCTACCCTGTCCTATGGGGTCCCTGTGAGGCAGAATTGATTGGACGCAGTGAGTCGATTTGATTCATATATGGCACTTAATGTAGCAAGCCGAAGCTGCAATGAGGGTTCCTGGTCTACCTGTTAAAGACTGAACTTGCAGTGGTTACGACAGATGCTTCAGGGAAGAATATGAACAAGGGAACAAAATTGTTCTCCTACTCTGAGCTACTTCAAGGTCACAGAAAGAGCTGCTTTCCTGCCAAACCCTGGCCTCCCACCGTCAGTCTGGCCTCTAGTCTGTGCAGGGCACTAAGGAGAAAGTTTCATATTTGTGGGACACATCTTGGTTTGACCAAGCCCCTTGCATAGAAGAGGCATGGTGCTTTTGCATGGAGGGAAAAATATAAATAGATGTGTTGTGCACTGCAGCCTTGTCATCACCAGGTGTTTTAAATGGAGAAAGATAAAGAAAAAAAATTGGCTATTTTTTTCCACTAAGAGAAAAATTAACCTAATTTTAACATGAACCTCAACATGTGACTGTATTCCAAATCTTTCTAATAGGATTTACTTAACACTCAGAAAGTTCCACTTTCCAATATTGGAAAGGCCCCTTTTACCCCAGACAGAAATTCCTTGTTTGTTCTAAGATTCCTTAATTTAATAATGTTTCATAATCAGTAAGGTGTCTTCTTTCCAAAAGCAATTATTTTAGGGCTTCGGGATTTAGAATTTCCCCCAAATAGGGTTGTAGTCTGCATATAATCAATTTTATTTCAGTTATTTTGTGAAACTTTTCATTCTCATTTAGAAACCTGACTCTTCTGAAACAGAAGCAACTCTAACCAAGTATTTGAATAACAACTAGATGTGACTAATGTACATACAACTACCAAATAATCCTACAGAATGAACTATGTAATTCAAATTGTGTCAAACTGTTTGCATTTAAGAAATATACTTTAAACTCTTCTCCTAGGTTTATACCTTTAGCCTCTCCATTTAGCTGCTATGATAGGAGTGTTTATTTCATTTGTGTTCTGGTAAGATATGTGTAAAAAAATTTGGAGTTTCATTTTAGACCAGGCTATTGTCTTTGAGTTTGTTTTGATCCAGTAGAGTTTAATCCATGTGTTGCTTTTCTTCAAGTATAGTTTAAAGGAGTACATTTGGAACGTGTTTTTGGAAAAGGCATGTTAATGTAGCAGAAGAGTCTACAGTGCACACTTTCGAAGAGAAACAGTTTCTAAGTGGTAAAAGGCAATAATAATTCAAATGATGGTAACCAACCAGTCTGCTAAAAAGGATGCATGTTTTGTGTACCCAGCCATTTCACATGAACTAACCTCGTTTAAAAGAATACATTTTCCATTCACTGTGCACATGTGTAATCATTTTTGACTAAAATCAATTGCCATTATCATGCCAACTAAATCTGCTCTCAACTATATTAGATACTATTGTTTAAAGATATTGCTGATTGAATTTCAGAAAAGAATAGATATGATTTATAACAATTCGTTATAGTACCAAGAAACACTCCAAAGAGTAAAGCTAATGCTGATTTGTGTGTGCAGTATCTCTAAATTACTACAGTAAAGCTTTAGTAAGTGCATTGTTTTTGTTTTGGCTAAAATACATCAAAACTTTAGTGATGAGCCTAATCACTTTTCTTATTTCCCTGAACATCGTAGGACCCGATAATTGCAAAATAAACCCATGCCTTAATGGAGGCACCTGTTATCCAACTGACACTTCTTACGTATGCACCTGTGTGCCAGGATACAGTGGGGACCGGTGTGAACTCGGTAAGATGTTCTTGGCTGAATGAGTGTGGTTCTTTTCCAGATTGCTTCTAATCTGCTTGACTCAATCAGAGGCGCTCAGGGCAGCACAGGTGTTATCCGCTAACAATTGCAGTGAAGGCCTGAGCCTAAGTGTGTTAGTCCGGGTAGACTAGAGAAACAAATTCAGAAACACACATGTGGATATAAGGACACAAGAGGAATGGAACATTGAGAAAGGACCCCAATCTGTCCAGTACAGGTTCACAAGCCCACTATTAGCTCATTTGTCTCATATCAAACCATTAGCCCTCTTCAGACTCAGGAAGCTCATGCAATGACTCCATAACAGTCACAGGCCAGTGGGTGCAGAGTCTTCTGTAGTCAGTGGGGGTAGAAGCATCTCAGCGCTGACAGGGATCTCTCTGTGGCCTCCCAAGCATCTCGACACTGGTAGGAGTCTCCATGTGCCTTCTCCAGGCCCAGAGGTCTGGTTCCATTAGGGTAAGTCTGTGTGGCTTCTCCTCCGGCTCCTCCAGGACTCAGGGGTCTATGCTGCCAGCTAGACTTGTCAGTAGATCGTTTCCAAGAGACTGAGTCTATAGCCTCTCACTTCCATGGGAGAAATATTATGAGATTTCCCAAAATTCTCAGAGAAATCCATACCCACACAGAGGTCTCTTTGGCTATCTCCAGATTGACAGGCTAGACTCCACCCTACACACCCAATCATGAAATTGACACGAGTACATGATTGCCACAATTGTCAAGGGTTCTGACATATATGAGCCCATTGTTGTGGCTACCATACCGAGCCATCTCCCCAAGGGTCTTCATTGTCCTTCCTGACCCTCTGCTTTACCAAACATGATGTCTTCTTTCAGCAAATGATTCCTTCTGTTGATGTGTTCAAAGCAAGTGAGTTGGACCGTGTTCTATTGTGGCCCATAAGCTTTTCATTGACTGACTTTCAGAAGGAGATCCCCAGCAATTCTTCCTTGTTGGCCTCAGTCTGCTGAATCCTCTCCACGCTGTGTGACTCTCCTGGTCAATGAAATCTTGGCCTAACTGCACCAACACTGCCACACACACATAAGTGAAGGAAGGACGAGTGAACAATGAATTATAGGAATTGTGTTTAGCATAAATGGGTTCAAAATATTGAAAGGAACTCAAAATATACCAAAACATTCTTTTATATTTATAAATATTTTAAATTTTATCTTAAAACATAACTGAGTGCCCTGTTCTTTTCTGGCAACCCTACACTAAGTAGAATGTTTGGTTCTTCTTGAAATTAATTTTATGGTTTTTTGTGATTTATTTCAGATTTTGATGAGTGTTACTCAAACCCCTGTCGGAATGGAGCCACATGCATCGATGGTTTAAATACTTTCTCATGCCTCTGCCTTCCAAGTTATGTTGGTGCACTCTGTGAACGAGGTAAGTGCATTTGTGTAATAAAGATTCTTGATACTTTAAACAGTGCTTCAGAACAGGATTTTGTCATCATGAATTAGATACATGTAGTCGTATTGACCCGACTGCAGATTTCTTTTCTAGAAAAGAAATGGCTGTTGTTAAGTGCCATGGAATCAATTCAGATGCACAGCTACCCCAACACAGCACAAGCAAACACTGTCCATAACTGTGCCGTCATCACAAATGATACTCTTGAAACCATTGCTGCCGCCACTGTGTGGCTACATCTCACTGATGTTTCCTTTTTTCATTGCCCCTCTGCTGTACCAAGCATGATATCCTGTTCCAGAGACTGGTCTCTCCTGCAAACATGTCCAAAGGGTGCGAGACAAAGTCTTACTGTGCTCAAAGTGCTGGGAGCACGAGGCTGTACTCCCACACAAATGTGTTAGCTTATGTGAATCGCTCTCAATGCCCAGAACAAATGTTAGCTTGAAAGAAATTCCAGGCACAAACACAGAACTGAGTTCAAGGACATCTAACCCATAAACTAGACATTGTGCTAGGTATTCTTCCAGGGGTGGTGGGGGGTCTAGAGGAAGGTGGAATGAGGCATCCATCTTAATCCACATTTGTGGTCTTCATACAAAGATGTATTGAATTCAAAGTTGATTACCTTCATTTTCTCCCCACCAGCCCTTGAAAATTATTGGACATAGTTCTCACAGTTAGACTTCCCTAGAGAAGGAGCTGATATTGTTTTTAGAATATGTTAACCTTGACTTGGCAAACACTATGTAAAAGATATTGTGAATCTGTTCTTCAGGGAATTTTCCTATTGAAGAAACATCTATGTTTTCTGAATAAAAGATGGGGGCTATGTTCATGATGGCTTGAATCTTATGATCCCCGCTGTTTGTATTTTATGGCCAACTAGAGGATGTATTTCAGGTGGTCAATGGTAAAATGTCCTAGTCCTTCAATGAGAAATAGGTTGCATGCTCAGCACACTCACACTTGGAATCGTCAAGTTTTTCTTAAAGACCGCTAGTGGTTTGGCTTTCATGAAAGCACTCATTGCCAATCTTCTCTTTCACCAGGCAAAATGAAAGGGTATTAGACACTTACAAACATTGCTCTGGCCCCAACTTCTGCTTTGGAGCATTCATCTGACCCTCTTCACAATCAAAACAAAGTTAAATGAGACTACATTGAATTACCCTTTGAGGGTCATGGGTGACTATAGACTGTTTAGGGTTTTTTTCCTATCTCATTTTTATTGAATAGGTTGAGTCTGTTTATTTTACAACTTTAAGAGCAAAGTATGAAAATAAATCAGACAGGAGCCTCTCTGTGGAAAATATAGCAAACTGCCGTTTATTAAAGAAAGCAAAAGTGAGACACCTGAGACACTGGGATATGTTTCAATGGTTGTGGCTCCCCTGGTTCCCAGCTACAAGGACTGATTCAAAAATCATCTGTTCAAGTATTTATTGAGCACCAACTGTCTTCCCAGCACTCGCGGTTCTTGGCACTGGAAACAGAGCTCTGAAGAAGGCAGACACAGTCCCTGCTCTGGGGGACTGACATGCTAATGACTAGGACAAAGAATACAAAGCGTGACTACTTCAGACTTCGAGGGAGGTTTGCCTCAAGGTTGGACACAGTCATTCCCTAGGTGGTGCAGGGCAGGCATTAGCCACTAAGAGGAAAGGTGCCAGGTTCAGGGCTATAGGACTGGTGAAAGTTAGAAGTAGTAAAAACATGAAAAACAAACAAACTCACAACTCAAAGCAACCCCATACGATGGGGTAGAATGGCCTCTGTGGGTTTCTGAGGCTATAATTCTCTATGGAGTAGAAAACCTCTTCTTTCTACTGAGAAATGGCTCTGTGGTTTCAAACTGCTGACTTCGTGATTATCAGTTCAATGGGTGACCACCAGCTAACCAGGCCTCCTTATAAGTAGGAAAAGTTAGGCCACTGCCATAGCCTCAACTTATCTCAGAATTTTTCTACTAGACTAGGTAAAAAGTGACCAGATTTTAAGCAGGACACCAATGATGGGGATGGGTGGGGGTAGAGGTGGGGGTGTCTAGATTAAAAATTTGGTCGATATGGAGCCACAAAAATGTTCACAGAATGCAAAAATAGTATTATAGTATATTTAGTTTAATTTTAAGATGTCACAGAATGTTGTTAAATTGTTACAAAGTGGGACGTCTGGTCACTTTACACTAGAAACTCTCTAGGACAATGGTTCTTAATCTATAGGTCGAGACCCCTTTAGGGGTTGAAGGACCCTTTCACTTTGGCCACCCAATTCACAACAGTAGCAAAATTACAGTTACGAAGTAGCAACAAAAATCATTTTATGGGTGGAGGGGTCACCACAACCTGAAGAACAGGATGGCAGGGTGGCAGCCAGCCAGGAAAATGCCATGGGACAGTTCTACTCTGTCCCATTGGAGGGCTGTGAGTTGAAATTCAATCTGCAGCACTTGGGCTACAGGGAGAGTCTTCCAGATAGAACATTTTATTTATAGGTGCATCAGATGAATTAAGAGAAAGCTAACAGAACTTCAAAGGGATTTAGCAATCGATTGCTTTTTCTTTTCCCTCTTTCAAAAACTATTGACAAGACAAACAATGCCAATTTCCTTCCCCTTTCGTTTTCAGAGCCACCTAGCATTCAGGTGTGGTCTATGTCCTCACAAGCCACGTTGAACATTCATCCACATAATTTGCAAGGGAACAACTCACTCAGTCTGTTTATCAGACGCAGCTGTGCGCTTGTGATTTCCTGCCAGGATTCTGCAAGATTCTTCCCCCTCCCCTTTTCAGGTTGCCTAAGAACAAATGTTTTCTTCATTAACAGCAGCATTGTTGTCTAAACAGAATTCTGTCCAAATGTTGCCGATGACTGTGTCATTGTTTCTTCAGCTGACCTTTCTCTGCCATAGTCACTTCCATAACTCTAGCCGAGAGAGCACAGTTTTTGGCAGAACAGAAACGGATATACAATCTGAGCAGGGATTGGGGATTAGCGGAGGGACAATTTGAAACTCACAGGATCTCCTGAGCCAAAACCAGCGATTGAGTTTGCCAGTGAGAAGCGTCAATGTGTCGATAAAACACATAACCCTTGACAGCTCCATGTCAAAATTCAGAGCCAAATCCACTGCCAACCAGTGGAGGTGGCCCTATTGAGGGTGTCTGAGGCTGTGGCTCATTACTGAAGCAGATCGCTTGCTTTGTCTTGCTGTCACACAGCGGCTGCTGGGTTTGAACCACTGACCTTGCTAATGTTAGCAGCCCTGGGCTTCGTCCACAAGCACCACTGGCTCTTTCAGCTACCTGCTCAAAGAGCTGAAAACATTGCCTTGCATGGAAGAAAGAGGAGGGTTTAACTTCTGTCGTTAAAGAGATAAGTCGTTGTCACCCAGGAAGGCGTCATAGCAACGACATGGTCCTGAATCTCAATTTTCTGATTCGTTCATCCTTTTTGCCGAAGAGGAAGAACATCTAAGGGTGATCTGTTCTAAGGAGAAAACACAAAGAAAACTAGACTGAAATGATGTGCGCGAAGTAAGGAAAAGGGAGGGCGTACAGAAGAATTTACTTCTGATAGGTTAATAAGTTAAGAAAGTCCTTTGAATTTTAAACAGCGTCTTAAAATAGATACTATTTTTTTTTTAGGTTGAAGAATGCTGTGCTGTTATAATATCCCCCTTTTGGCTTTGGGATTGAAAACATAGTGATTTTTTAAAAAGATTTCTCCCCCCTTAGAGAGATGTTTTCTCCCTCTCCTCTCACCCACCTCATCTCTAAATTCTTCCCAAGAAAAATACTATATCCACCTAGCCAACATTTGTTTCATTCATGAGTGTTGAGTGCTAATTTGCAATACCAAGCCATCAGCTAGCTACATCTTGAATTCTCTCCTAGGAGATTTGGTGGTCTCCAAACAACACTTTAATAAACCTCAAAACCTCCCCTGCACATTATTCAAAATAATTATTCAGCCAGCAACAACAAGCCTGATAGTCTAAACTAAAAGAAAAGCTGTTCTCTGAGATAAGTTACATCTGTTGTAGGATGATGGTAGGAATCACTGAAGTCAGAAAATAATTTTTTTTTTAATTTCAAAAGGCGTATTTTCCCACAATGAAAGAAAAAAAAAAAGTATATTGCCTCCATGCCTCTCCAGCCCCCACAGGCAGGGGCAGTCTCTTTTGGGGGCTTGCCTGAGTGTGTGCCTGATGGTGGTCACTGCACTGAAGACAGTACAGAGGGTTCCCTGGTCAGGAGTCACCCCGTCAGTCTCAGCCTGAGCTTAGTAAGCCCAGGACCAGTCTTCCAAGACCTCCGATGGAACACGATGCACATGTCCCAATCTCAGTCCTACTCCTGCATGCTCCTGTAATCCCCCCTGTAGTTGTGATGGACTGATCTTGGATTTGTGACAATGACCTTTGGTCCATGCCTTATCTAGCTAGTGTTCAGACTCGAGTCCTCAGCCGTCATGTCATTTTTACTTTGTGCTAGTGTCCTCCTTCATGATGCGTCGGGGTTGTTGTGTTGTCTTTGTTTCTTTAAAGACATAATAAAATGTTCTTAAAATATAAAAAGTGAAGGAGAGGTGGGGAAGGGAACAATCTGGGTTCAATTGGCCATCAAGTGGGACTCACAGGCAAACCGGGTTAAAGGAGGAAGGCTTCTTTTCCTCATGTATCGGCACAAAGGATGGGGATACCATGAGGTATCTGGAAGGGTTTCTCAGTGATTGTAGAAACGTGGCTGCTTTATTTGCTCTTACATCTAATTTGTCTAGAGCCCTGGTGGCCCAGGGGTGGCACGCACGGTGGTTTGCTACCACAGCTAACAGTGATAGTCGCAGACACTCAAGGGACAGGTCGACCTTGCCCTCAAAATTCATTGTCACAAGTCCAAGATCAATGGCAGATCAGTGCATTCTAAGTACAGGCTATTGCATGCCCTGTGTGGTTGCAGGGATTCAGTGCTATCTCCAAGGACAGTGAGTTTGGTTTAAGTTGATAATTGGATCGATGTATTGACTCTTTCAGGAGAAAATGGAATGCTAATACACTTTAGGAAAGTCAAAATTATTTCCATTGGCCTTGATCCCGTGTATATAGTTTAACCCCACCTGTGAATGGGTGAGTCTGAGGGAAGACCACTAGTGAGAATGAAGTGTAATGAGCCAGGCTGCTTTATTTGTGGAAAATAATACAGTAAAAATAAAGATTGTATAACTGAATCTAGGAAGCATAATTGAAGCTTATTGCCACTGTGGAAGTTTAGTATATATATTTGAAGAAGCTTTCATAGTGTGCTTGTGGTGAAAGAAAAGAAAATAGCCTTGCCAGTGGGGGGGGAGGGGGGGGGGAGTGGCACACAGTGAGGGTACTTACTTTCACGTGCTCAGTGACATTCTTCCCCCCTCCCCCCTTGCATTCTTAATATATTTGCAGGACAGCAGCCTGCCTCTTTTTGTTTGATTTGTTTTCCCACCTGGGGGCTTTCGCCCCACAGCTCTCCTTTGGTGAGAAGGCACACAATCCCAGCTCAATCCCTGGAACTGCCTCCTTGTGATTTTCTTTTTCTCTCCCTGTCAATCTTAGATGAGCAGAGCCTTCAGGGGTGGCCCCTCAGTTGTCCTCCTGGGAAATAAGAAAGAAAGGCTTGCAAGCCTTTGAAGTCCCTAAGCAAACAGAGCATTCAGAACCCTACTATCTGAGCGTTCTTATCTTATCACTGGAAGGGTTCTCTTTAGAAAAGGTTTGCTGGTCAGGAATGGGTCCCACTTGCTGAAAAGGGTGCCGGCAGACACCAGGCCTGTCCTGTCCAGTCAGGCGACTCACTTCTCTCTCCAGGGACACTGGCTTTAATCAAGGAGATGGCAGCGAGGGACACGCATGGGCGATTTCTGCCCAATCTACAGCCACACACATGTCAGGAATGAGTCGGATTCTCTCTAGAATCATTTCTTTGTCATCGGGGCGATTGTCCCCAAGTCTTATGGATCAGTTCCCTCGTGGGGGGGGATTGCATGGGTATCGCCCAGGCTCTTGTGCTCGTGCTTGGGTTGGTGACGGACCCCTTGAGTCTAACAAGCCCCTGCCGCCCCCCGCAGACACGGAGACCTGTGACTACGGCTGGCACAAGTTCCAAGGGCAGTGCTACAAGTACTTCGCGCACCGGCGCACGTGGGACGCAGCGGAGCGCGAATGCCGTCTGCAGGGCTCCCACCTCACCAGCATCCTGTCGCACGAGGAGCAGATGTTTGTGAATCGTACGTACCACCCACGGGGGCTTGGGCATTCTGGCTGCCTGCTCAGCTTGTCCTGTGGTCAGCCGCAGCGGAGGAGAAGCTTTCTTGACTAGGATTCCTTTGATTTAAACCCTGAGTCTGGGAACAATGTAAACTCTTCTGGTTCTCTGAGCTCTGCCTCTTGGGACCCACTCAGCTACAATGGGCGGGGGTTTGCAGAAGTTCGTGGAAAAGTCAAATTAAGAGATCACGGAATGTGTAGGGTGCAGCTCGGAGACGGTAACTCTGGCTTGCTCTGCGGGCAGTAGTGTGTGGGATGGTCTGTTACAAAGCAACTGCTGCTGTACAGAGGTCTCTAACCCAGACTCCGGGGGAAGACTGCACTTGCTCCCTGGGGTTCCCACGCCTGTAAGTCGTCACCAGGGCAGACGGATCTCATCTCTGTACAATGACGCTGTCGCACTCAAACGACTGACTTCATGGTAAGGAGTACAAAAGTGTAACCCACTATCCCACCGCGGGCTCCATGGCGAGTTCTAGACTGAATCAAATAAAATTAATTAGGTAATTATTTCTCGACAAAGAAATTATTGTATGGGCTGAGCCCCGGTGGCTTAAGTGGTTGAGTGTGGGACTGCAGCCCAGGGGCTTGGCGGTTCAAATCCAGCGGCGGCTCTCAGGAGCAGCACTGGGTAGTGCCCACAACCACCAGAGGCAGTAATGCCCACACACACACACAAATAAATTATTTTATCTGGTTCAAGTTTTATGATCTCTATAACGAATAAGCTTCTCTGTTAAGGAGATGACATATTTGCAGTGATTGTTGTTGTCATCTTCTGCACAAATCAGTTCTCACCAGGTTTCTAATTATTTGAAGTCTTAGAAAGTGGGCTTCATGTTAAGAACACAAGTGAGCTTGGAGGCTAACAAAACTTGATACAAAGTTGCTTAGTAATCTCTGAGTTTAGACTTGCCACCAAAATAAGATAAAAAAAAATTAGGAAGTTAAATTCCTAGCAGAAGAGCGCCGCTCGTTTAGACATAGCAAGCATGTCAGTCTTCTGCATTCAGGAGGCTTCCTTGCTGTGCTGTTGCATGCATTCTCATGGTGCTGGCTGCCTTTCGTATGTGTCACTGCAATTGTGTGATCTGGAGAGAGGCTCATTTCACATCGCTGCATGGTTCCCTTACCAGTGACTCATCTCATAGCAAAAAAGATGTTTGTTTGTTGATGTTGCTGGATAATTTTGCAGAACTTTCTGGTCTAACTGTCTCCCTGCTTAGAGTACTTTGGGAAGAAGCACACGCCGTCCAAGAGGCAGGGCAGCATGGGTAGATCTAGAACCTTTTATTGGGTTATTGAATTTCTGCCAGTGGCATAGCTTAGCTAAGTACTCAATGGAAAAATTGTATCATGCATTAGGATGGGTAAAAGTACTTATTATTATAAACAAAAGGGAAATAACTGTGTGGATATCCTAATGTTCTACACTGAGTTTGTAAATTGGATTTTGTTTGAGACCACCTAAGACAGAAGAAGAAAATACAGGTTCATCATGTGAGGGATTTTGTGTGTGTGTGTGTGTGTGCTCAGTTGTTTATACAATTCTGCCTGAGATGAGGAAGCATGATTCACTTGGATAACGATTCTCCTTGGTCTGTTTTCCTCCAGCCATGGGTACGTATGAACACTGTGTCTGTTGCTTCTCCTTCCTTAGGTGTGGGCCACGACTATCAGTGGATAGGCCTCAATGACAAGATGTTTGAGCATGACTTCCGCTGGACGGATGGCAGCACACTGGTGAGATGCAGATGAAAACGAAATGGAGGGGGAACCTTGGGACTGTGTGACGAGGGGATGTCTCAGGAGAGTGTAGTAGACTCAGTGAACTTAGAAAGGGCTGCGTGGGAATGGTGTCCTGGGCAAATTGGTGCAACTTCCAGTGCTCTAGTCCCCGGAGCTCTCTTGAAAGAGGTGTGTCTCGGGTTTCCATTGAGCTGGGTAAGTGGATAACCAGCAAAAGTGCTCTCTGTTGCCTTTCGGATGTTGAACTCCGCTCCTTACAGAGTCGTGGCTAAAAGGCAAGCAATGAATAGGTGAGCAGACTTTTCCATTCATTTGCGTTTGCCATCTTGTCTTCTTTCTTTAATGATTGAGCTCAACATTCGCTAGAAGGAGACACGGTTTGTTTTTAGTTGATCAAAAGTACTCATTTGCTAATCTTAAGAATTATTGATTTATGATCTCATGCATGCCCTCACATTCCAAATATATATTGTACATATCTGCTTGAGGGGAAAAATTGTGGGAAAATGTCAATTGCCTTTGAATTCCACTTGTTTCCATGAGCTTTTCTGGAAGCACACTCACACTCACACACACACATACACAAACACACATATATTAAATCTTCCTCTCTCTGTATATACATACATATAGATTATTTTTTCCCTCTATGACAGAAGTGACTTAGAAACACTAGTTTCAGTGGGATTGCCTATATTAGTTGGTTCTCAGGACTGCTTGCTCACTATGATCACCTGGGAGCATAATGGGAAAAAAACAACCCAAATAAAAAACAAACAAAGCCCTACTTCTTGGGTCTAGGCCCAGATTTATGAAAGCAAAACCTCTAGGAGATGGGATTTAGGCACTATATGTATATACATACATACATATATATATATATATATATTGTTCCCAGGGTGATTCTAAAATGTAAATACATTTGGGATCTGCTGGACCAGACATCTAATTACAGATCAAATATTCCATTCAACCATTGGTTTCCAGCTCCTACGGCCCCAAAGTAGGGTTTGTAAAGCTATAGATCACCCTGGGAGCAGGCAGCTTTATCCTTCTCCCACAGAGTAACTGTTGAGTTCAAACAGCTTCAAGGGTAAAAATTAACAACAACATAAAAAAGCATTTCAAGAACCCCCTCTCCCATTTGCGAACTCCTGTGTTGCATACATTTCATTCATTATTTGTGTCAACCTGGATGTGATGAATTACCTACCTTGATCTGCATTAAGTTAATTTAATAACATATTCGGTTTGTTTGAGCATATATGTCAAAGTAATCTCTTCTGGAAACTTTACTCAGGGAACCCTCACTGTGTTCTTACCGTCAATGGCATGGTTTAGCTTTTAGAGTCTGCTCATCTGGTCTCATGATTAACTGTCTTCTTTTTAATAGCCTCCACTTTGGGGAAATTTTTTTTTATTGAGCCTGATATGTACTGGTCACTCTAATTAGCCCTTAGCAAAAGTTTATTTCTCACAGTAACATTTAAGAAGGGAGAATTGGATGCTTTGCAGGTTTAAAAAAAAAGAAGATTATTGAGGTTGAGGCATTTTTCCAGAAGCACAAAACTATTAAGCAGTGAAGTCACTATTTGAATTCAAGTCTGTCTTTAAAGTACCTTAGTTCTGGCTGATACCTTCTTGAATTTAAAAAGAGTGTCCTTTTCCTTTCTTTCTTTTCCTAAATTTCACGTGATTTTTTATGAAAATGTACACAGCAAGATATATTTCAAATCAGTAATTTCTACTTGTATAGTTTAATTACATTGATTCCTTTCTTCTAGTTATGCAGTGGTTCTCTTCAAAACTATTTCACCATCATTAAGATAAACTTATTGCCCTGTAAGCTTCTCATCTTTCAAGTGCCTGTTATGAATCACATTTTCCTTTGAATGACCTAATATAAAACCTGTCTCTGTTTCTCATCTTACTCTTTATCTGCAAGTAGCATTATTTGTCTTTACAGTTGTAGAAAAGCTAAGGAAAGTAGATGGTCTTTAAAATAAGATTCTGATTTGGGACTTGAACTAGAGCTTTCAGGTCAATAGTCTTACTGTTGATGGATTGTTTTAGTTAAATGAGGTCTCTGCACTTGATGTGTCTTTAATTTTGCCCTGTGTAATTTTAAATAGCTATAGTTTGGGTATGGTAAAGGCCCTTATTTATAAATTAAAAATAGGCAATTTTGTTTTCATTAACTTAATTTAAAAGTGAATATCAACATTAAATTATTTTTTCTGTGAATTAAAGGTAAACTATTTTAATATTTCTTTTAATGTATTCATTGTACTGTAGACATTTAATGAGTTCTTCCTTTTGAATGCATTCATTCATTCTTACGTTAGGAGAACTTGGGTTTCTGACTCATGGCCATCAAGTCCATGCCATCTTATAGCATGTCCATATTATAGGACAGGCTAGAACTCCCCAAAGGAAACTCTTTCTTCATGGGAGTAGAAAGTCTCATGATTTTCCTGCATTGGGCTTCGAAGGTACCTAATAGTCTGTTATTAAGTCTTCATTCTACCATTCTTCTTTATAGCGTCTTTTGAAAATTTCAGGTCTTGGTGATTCCCAGACTGCATCGCAGAAATGATAGGGATGCCCCAGGATGCAGCTGGTCAAGTCTAGGTGGCCCTAAATCCCTTTCGATTATACAGATTGGTTGGGTTCCTCTGTGGCCCAGTCCAGAGCCTACAAACGCTGCTTTTGGCCAGGTGGAGTATGTGAAAAGCGAGCCATTTGCTACTTATTGATAGACAGAGCCAAATTGCAGTCTGCTTCCAATCTCTAGTTGGTTCTGTAGCATTGCTTTGTTTGTTTTTGTTCTTAGAGTTTATTTGCATTGCTAGATGCTTACTCTGGTTTCCCCATTAGCAGTTAAGCTCTTCAAAGGAATGCTTATTTTTTTTTTTTTTTGCTGTTTTTATTTCTCACAGTGTCTAGGATAAGACTTTGAGAACTTGGTTAATGGGACTGAATAGTGACATAACTAGCAGCTATAATTGTTTGTAAAAATCTTCGAAGTGGTGTCATTGCCCTCTCCATAATCCAGGCAGACTCCAAACCTTGTAAATCAAAGAGAATTACATTTTGTCAAAAGAGAAATGTTCATGTTTCAATTACTTTCTCTGAAAGGTTCATGTTTAATTACCAGGCGACGTAAAGGGGAATATGAACACACACTTGAAATTGGAACCTATGGATTGTGGAGCAGGAACTCAGTGAGAGCTTGGGTGTGAAGAAGGGTAGCAGATGAAATAAACAAGTGGAGCTTCTCAAAGAAGTGACACCCGTAAATTCAGAAAGGGAAGCCAACACCCGGGCCGGCCCCCAGTTTCTTCTTCCTTCACTCTTTGTGCAGAATAAAAGTGGGCTAAGGACTGTCCCTTCACTTTGAACATTTTGGAACAGAAGTGACCATCTGCCCAATGGCCTGTCTCCCTCCCATCTGATTGATCTCCATCCCACTTTCTCTGCTTCCCTCCAGCTCCTTCCCTTCTGAGCAAGCCTAGGTGTCTCTTAAACTCCTTTGTAGTTCTTTCTACAGCAGCATCCCTGTAACTGGTTCCATATGTGTGCTGGTCTTGAATAAAATAGTTCCCCTTTGTCTTGCTGTTTACTCCAGATTGTGTGTCTTTGAAAATATCCCTAATAGTTAGTAAACTCTTCATGTGGAAAGCAGTATCTGATTACACTTGGAAATGGTGTTAACTTGACTGTATGCAATTTTGAGGACTTTGTTTATATTTTAAAGTGATTTCTCCCATCTCTCCCTCTCCCCTTCCTTCCATGTCAGGTTTGAAAGGTTTACTAAAGCTTATCCTTCTTGGGAGGTAGAGCGGCATTAAAACAAAAAGAGCCTTTGATATTTACCAAATACCGTTCTTTGTTCCACAGTCTTACAATTCAATTTAAGAATGTAGTTTATATTAGGGCTTGATTCAATCATGTCTTTTATTGGAATAAACTTTGCTTTCAATAAACTTGCAGTATAATTAGATCATATTCAATATGATTATGATTTATGACTAGACTTAATCAATTATAAAACCTTGGACTAAATTATTGAAGTTGTTTGAAAGAGTTTATAAATTGCTCTTACTCCTCAGACTCTGATTGAATCATTCCATATTATTGGCCTCTGTTGTAGGATGTTGATATCATTGCGAAAAGTCCAAATTCTTGTCCTAATTATCTTTTCAAAATATATCGTTTTCCCTCATTATTTTCTTGGGGTATTTTCCCAAGAAATGTCACAAGAGAGCACTCAGGAATACAGTTGACTCTAGCCAAACCCTTGTGTTGTGCATAAAGGTATTTTCTCTTAACACATCTTAGTTTTCATTTTGTCACTTGTCCTTCTACTAATGGTTATTCTTTAACTTGACTATTGATCGCCAATGGTGAAACACATCTAGTGCTTTATAAGAAACTCTCCCAAGGCACTTCAATAAGGAATTGTTTTACTTGTCACTCAAGAAATTCTTCAAAGACACCACTAAACCTTCCAAGTTAAATGCATATTTCAGCTAGAATGCTTAAACAGATTTGTCTTATCTCTCTTCTGTACTTTTAACTTTCCTTTAATCTATTGAGGAATGGGATGACTTAGCCAATGTCTCCTTCCCCCAGATGTTTGCTAGCCCAATGCCTTCTTTCACTTCAGTATAAATTCTTTAAGGTGTTTCCATTGTCTGCAGTATAAATGTTAAAGCTTACATAGTACACAAAGTCTTTTATGCCCTGCTTCCTGTGCACAAAATCCTATCTCCTTCGATTCCCTAAACAACATCTCAAAATACTTATCGTTCTTGAGATTAGCCGTAATCTCTCACTTCCATGAGATTTTGCCTGCTCTGTCCCTAGTCTTTAGCATGTTCTGCCTCTAATTTCACTTACTAACTTATTCAACTGTCTCCTCTTCCAGGAGGCCTCCCTAGTTGGGTCAGTTAAAGAGTTCCAGTCTTGTGCTTCTGCAGCCTTCCTCTCCCAAGTCCTTAGGGGTTGGATTTCCTAACATTAGGCTCTTGAGGCAGAGATTAACTCCCGTCTTGACTTCTCCATCCTCTAGCAAAGTGGTTTACCTAAAGTAGACTCTTCATATGTGTGCGGATATTAATTCACACCCATTGCTAGGTTGATTCACTGCTATCTTTTAAATTCAGGAATGACCACACACACTCTTGTGGCTTAATCTCTTTGAGACATTTTTGGGTTAGCTAGATGAAAAGTAAATAAATAAAGTTGTACCCTTATGAAAGAAGAAATCCATGCTTTAGCTTGGGTAGTGTAGAACATTTGATGGGCTTGCTTTCAACTCTAGACAACAAGAAAAAAAAAGTTCCAGAAAGAATAAAACTGCACAGCTGAGCATTATGCCTTTCCCAAAGTCTTTAACCCAAAGGAAAACATAATTCCTTCTGGAAACTAAGCCTGCTGCTTAGCGTTTTGAAGGAAGTTTTTTGTTTGTTTATGAAAGATAGGGACCTAGTCCATCTCAATAGCTGATAAACAAAAAGTCTCTTTAAAAGATCATAGGTAAAGTCTAGTGAATTAGGAAAAAGGAATACAAGTCCTAAACCTTATTTCACATTTTATAGATTGTTTGTCCAAGTATGAATTTGTTGCCTCAGGTGATAGAGCCTTTATTTTCAAGCCCAGAGGGAGCAGCGGAGAATAGTTTGCTGTTGCTGTTAAGTCAGCGGTTCTCAATCTGTGGGTCGCGACCCCTTTGGAGGCCAAATGACCCTTTCACAGAGGTCCAAAATTATGGTGATGATGTAGCAAGGAAAATACCTTTCTGGTTGGGGCGAGGCAGGGGGGTCACCACAACAGGAGGAACCTGTATTAAAGGGTCCCAGCATTAGTAAGGTGGAGAACGACTGCGTGAAAGGCCGCAGTGTGGTCCGAATTACAGGGACTCGAAGCACAGCACGTGACACCGCCTGGTCTGCCCCATCCTCCCGTGGCTGTGCTGAAGCCCATTGTGGCAGCTACTATGTCTACCACCTTGTTGAGGGTCTTTAACTCTTTTCTCGTCGTTCTCCTGACTCCCAGTGCTGTCCTTCTCCAGGCACGGGGCTCTCTGGATACCATGTCTGAAGTTCATGACCTGAGGTGTGCTCGTTTGGCCACCCACAATACTTTCCATACTCTTCTCCAGCACCATAACTGAAGTGTATTTGTTTTTCTTTGTTAGTTCCTGTTCATTGTCCAATTTTTCATGTTCGTGAAAAGACGACGGCTGGGGTCAGGCACACTTTAGTCCTCAAAGAAACGTTCTTGTTCATCAACACTTTAATAGAGGTCTGATGCACCAAATGTGCCCAATGTGACATGTCACTTGATTTCTTGTCTGCTGCTTCCATCCAAGCAAAATGACATCCTAGACAATCTCAGTCTTTCTCTATTTATCATGGGGATGTCTACTGGTCTGCTTGTGGGGATTCTGTTTTTGGCTCTTTGGAAAGTATTACCCACATTTGGCAGAAAACAATGCAAAACATAACCCCCCCAACCCCCAACCTTAAGTTTTTCTTCTGAAAGTGTTAGAGGACTTTATAGAAAAATATGATGTAGAAATATTGTGTCAGGCTGTGGTATGATTTTATCTCTGGGTCAAAGACCACTTGTCAGTAAACAGGTTACACCACTTGTTCATAATAATTTAATGAACTTAACAATTTTTAAACAATTTAACAATGTCCCACCGTGTTTTGAAATTAAAATAAATATATTACACTATTTTTGCATTCTGTGAATGTTTTTGTTGCTCCAAATTTTTCATGAATGGTGTCCTATTTAAAATCTGGTCACTTTAACTTAGACCTCGCAGGCTTCAATATACTAATTCTTCACTTTTGAACATACAATGTAGACATGGAAGAATTTTCATATTCTTGTTTAGAAATGTCTGATAATCTCTTAAAGGAAATTTCATTTATCTCATTTTTAATAGTCTTTATTGGTGTATACTTCATATATCCTATCATCTGTTCACTCAGTCATGTCAAGGATTGTGCAGTTTCACGTCAATTTCATAACATTTTCTTCTGGCACTCATTCTTGTTAGTTCCCCATTTCCCCCAAGAAAACCTTCACTCTGCAGTTTGCCTGGATTTGAAACCAGAAACAGCTTCTTTTTCTTCTGTGTGAAGCAACCAAGGGTTGCGGGTAGGTCTTGAACACCAAACTGTCTTTTCTGTTTGCGTGGAGAGCAGAGAGCCCGTGACAAGCCCAGGAGCAAGAACAATAACACACAGGGCTTCCAATTGTTTGTGGAAATAAGGAATGAAAAGATAATGAAAAATTCCACGAACTTTTGGGAACCCCCTCATAGTATGTACCTCTCACTGGGAAGTTATTTCAGATTGTATTAAAACAAAACAAAACAACAACAACAACAAAGACTCAGAACAAGAACTTCTATCAGTGCAGTTATACCTTCTCACGTGCTCCTAAGGTGTTAAAAACCATCACAGGCATTTACACTTCATTGCTAATTAGTTTAAGGCATGGTCTCATCATGGAGATGGCAAACCGACTAAATGATTCAACGGGATTTGGCAGTTCCTCATTGCACTTGCATGGCTAGCACCTCAAGACTGATGAGCTGCACACATAAGCTTGGGGGTACCGCCCGCACTGGCACCAGCCATGCTCTGGATGAAAAGGCAAGGAGTGGTGGGGGGCTTCGCTGGAGGCCCCTGCCTCACAGTGGGAGTAACTCACATCCTTTGGAAAATGCTGTTGATAATTACTGCTTTGTAGGGCAGTGAGCTCACGCTATTACACAAGATTAGCGCTGTGCTCCAGAGCTGGCCAGATCGTCTCGCTCGCACAGAGCTCTGCCAGCTCGGAAAATCGTGGGCATATTGCCACTTTAACAACTGTCAGGAGACCCCAAGTTAGTTTTTCTTCCCTTCAGCATATTCTTGTTTGTAGGACTGGACGCCAGGCTGCCAACAGAGGATAGTGACACTCAAACAAGCGTCTCTTTCTCCCTTCAAACAAAGCTGCTCTTTTGCTTTCAGCTGTGGGTCCAAGAATTATCCTGTTCAGCTAAAAGACAGTGGCAGAACCATGACCTCCCTTAAAACATAAATAAAGCAGAGCTCAGACCAGAGAGACTTTACGCAGGATCAGGAGAGGGTAGGTGTCTACCTTGCAGGGGGATCAGCTGCCTTATACAAGTTAAACAAAGTTAAACACAGTCTGTGCAGACTACAGAGAACTTCCTATCATGTACCACAGCCTGGGGGGGGGGGGTAGAGGAGGGGGTAGGGGAGAAATTTTTTAAAGGTATCAACTCTTTTGATTTCTGTGATAAATAGCCTCCTTTCAGGTAAGCATTTGGCCCTTGCGATAAAAGATGGGGCTAACCCAGACCGGCCATTCAGAGTTCTCTCTTTGGTTGAGAGGGTGGCTTCTTAGCAGCATGTGTTTCAAACTGGCCTCCAGGCAAGGTGTGTTCTATGGGGAGTTTGCTGTTATCCTGGGTGGTTATCTGCTCATCCCGGGCATGGACTGCCTTTTGGATTTGATTTCTAGTTCTGGGAATAGAGCAGTGGCAAAATTGTCCTTCATGATAAGAGAGTTTGCATCATGAAAAGACCACTTTCTGTTCCGGTGTCATGCTTTTGTGTGGCTAATCTAGATAAGCTTTTACTCAAAAAAATAAACTCGCTGGTGGGTGGTTCATCCTGCAGGCAGGTCTTTGAGGAGATGCCAGTTTGTTTTTGCTTTACTCTGTCCCTTGAGAAGCTCAGGTGGGTGGGAGCGATTCCTCTCTGCTGCTGATGCAAGTCACCATGCATGGAAGCCATGTCCTGATCCTTTTCAGGGACATAATAGAGAAAAAAATGCATGTAGATGCACGTTTTAGTTGGATAAGTGGTAATGGCCTGCACCTGAATGGGGTATGATCAAATAGGGAAATACTGATGAACGGAGGCGCCTAGTGTAGTAAAGGGTTCTTTTCACGCTTCCCCTCACAGAAGTGGGAGAACTCACCTTAAATCATCATTTAGTCTTGCCGCCACCACCCCTTCACCCATAGAGGAGACGGTTGCATTTCCAAGACTATTTTTTGCTAATAGAGCTTAGTTAATTAATGGTAAATGTAATGATAGATGGCTATCCCCACCTAGTGGTCATATTATGTTCTGCGTTTCTCCAATTCACTTATGAAGTGCCACCCAGAATCATGAAGGAATAACCCTGGTGACTTACGTGCCTGTAGCTTTAAGTTTGACAAAACTCACATGCACTGCTTGATTTCTCGAAACCTGAAAGTTACATGTGAAATTGAGTTGATTTTCAGGTGCTGTAAGCAGTCAATAATATATATTTGTCATGTATTTTAATAAAACCCTAGCAACTAAGGGTTCTCTGGGGACCGTTCTCCATCTTCCTGTGTTTTCACCTTAAGCACAATGATAGGGTACATCAGAAAAAACAACTCTTAAACAATTTTCTTGGCGCCTCAGTAGGACTTTTGAAGTTTTCTTGTGAGTGTTCCTTTTGGTGAACTACAGGAGCAGTAGTTGGGAGGGGGAATGGATAGAGAGCAATAACTCAACTGTTCAACGGGGAAAAATTAAATTACAATTTGAAGCTTTGTAACATCTCTTATCAATCATTATAATGTATTGTGTCATAAAGGGTTTTACTGGTCAAGAATGCCTTTGTCAGTGAAAAGCATGTGATTATTTTACTGTAGTTGGCAAAATCTAGAATGATTTGATAACAGAGTGCATGGTTGGTCAATCAAGCCAATGAAAACTACAGAGAACTTTAAAGAATGAAAAATAACTTAGACCTTAGTTGAAAAATAAGAGCTCCATATGTGTGTGTAGATGGGTGGGTATATGGTTGACAGAGAGCTAGATATTCCTTGGCAGTTTATCTAGTCCTCATTCACAGTTCCCGCAACACAGGAGATACCCAAGACCTACAATAAGAAATATCTTATACTTTTTCTTAAGTCTCAGATTTGAACTGCTTCTAAGTGGCTAGCTATTGTCTAAGAACTCATTGGTTAACTATCATGTCTAACTGAAGCAGATCAGTTTACCCATCTGAAGGGGTTTACTGAGGCTCTTTACTGTATTTATGAAGTGATATTCTCTATTCTTCAGTTAAATACATGTAGGGGCATCACAAAAGGTCTTGGCTATATCCTTCAGTAGGTCCAAGGAATTTTCATACATGTAAAAGGGTGTGTGTCATCAAATCTATAACATGCACAAAGTGAACTTTATCTAGTACCTGTGAAAAATTTGTTGTCTGTTCTTTTCTGTCTTCACTAATTAGGATGTAGTAGAAAGGAAAGAATCCAAGAAATTCCAAGCAGTGTCTGACTCTTAAGGAGAACCATTGATTGTTTTCGAAACTACTTGACCAAATTAAGAAACAGTACAGCTTAGTGGCTAGAGTGTAATAGAGAATGGCTAGTTATTGGCTATAGTTTTGATAGAAGCTGCTGTTCTGAGAATTTGTTAGTCTTAGATGATAAGGAGGTCTTAAATCCAGGACCCTTTTGAATGGGTTGAAAATTCTCTGTAGTAAAAGTTATATATCTTCAGCGCTTTGATTTTCTTATTGACACTATTTTCTTTAAAGTTCCTTAAAAATCAGTCTGAAAAATCATTCCCCTCCTGGGAAGGGTTCGTGGAGGGATATGGATGACTAAGGCCTTCTTTGCTCTGCTTGTTCCCCTGTCCGGTGCGTGGCAAACTGTGGCTCACAAGCCGTATGTGTCTCTTTCAGGGTGAACGTGTGACTCAGAAGTGACACTGAAAACATTGGAAAGTGATTATTTCAGATCACAGCGATTTCATTTGTTTGGAAAAACATATTTGGGGCTTTTGAGTGACTTTAAAGTGATTAAGAGAGACAGGACTGGCTCTTTGGTCTCAAGAGTTTGGCGACCCTTGTCTTAGTTGATCGCTTTCACTCTCTTTAAAGATCCGTTTCCTAGTATATAACGTAGCAGACCAGCGAGAACATGCATGTTATAATAGTGACTGACACTGGATGCTTTTCTCTGGTTTCTTTAACTAAACATAGTTTCCAAACCTGAAAACATTCAAAGCAACTTTCATTATTAAATCAATGAAAAAATTCCTTGCAAAGTAATTGTTGCATTTTTTACATAGAATCCTGTTTTCATATGAGAATAGAGGCAATTATCCATCATGGCATGAGAGGACAAAGTCAATTACATTTCACCAGCGTTTTGCTTTGTTCCTGCTAGTGATGATTTTTATCTGCAGAGTTGGGGAGGCTCGAACACTCTTCATGGCTATGAGTGTTTTCAAGGTAAAGAAACCACTGGTCTCTCTGAGGTAGGGCCTCTGAGGTGCTATCACACCAGACATTCACCTTGAGAGGATGTAGGCCCTTTCTGAGTGTAATAGATCAGAGTCAACTGGCTAAAGCAGATACCATCCCCCTCCCCCCTCAGCCCCACGCTGATTCAACCAAACTGGAGACTTGCAGTGTGCTGAGGAAGAGCAAAATAGCTCTGTTCTGACAAATATTCACCGCTCCCAAGTTGACTTCACCTCACAGGGAACCTGGAATACTCAAAACTTACTGCCGTCCCGTCAATGCCGACTCACAGGGACCCTACATGGATGGTAGAACTGGCCCCTGAGAGTTTTCGAGATGGCAGCACTTTCAGTGAGCGAACAGGCCTGTCTTTCTCCCTAGAAGCAGGGCTGGTGGTTTCCACCTGTGGACCAGCTCGACACACAAGCCATTTGCTAAGAGGCTCCTATAGTGCTACACCAGACAACAAGGCTGCCCCTGTGAGTCTGCAGGGCTGTTAATCCTTTTTAAAAAAATTATTAGGAGCACTTACGATATTATAGCCATCCATCAGTCCATTAGATCAAGCAATAATTTAATAATTTCTACCACCATCAGTTTCAAAACATTTTCTTGCTTCTTCAACTCTTTCATCTCAGCTCCTCTTTATGTGCTCCCTTCCCCACCTTACCCCCAGGAACTCTTATTATTATATATTGGATGTTAGTACATTTTTGCATAGGTTCACTTGTATAATTAAGATCCTTCGACGCATGAAATTCAAGAGATCAAGCCTGAAGAAATAGTAATGGGAGTAATGATTCCCTGAGGGTACAGAAAGAAGGCAGCAGGGGGCACCAATAGCCCTACTCATGGAAAACAAATAACAGAATTAAAGATGAACAGATACATTGGATGGTGAGACATATGAGAGGGGGGATGGTTATTAATCTCCAAGGAAGCAGAAAGTCTCCTCTTCCTCCCCTGAAAGGCTGGTGGGTTCTAGCTGCTTACTCTGTGCTTAGATGCCAGATGGGCTCACTATGCCACCAGAACTCCTTTCCTGAGCAAGAGGAAAAAAAGAATCACATCACTCTTAAGAAAATGATGTGGTCACCATTGTGTTAATTTTGTGTCATAGCAACCCATGCGTGCTTTCTCCATTGGGTTGGTCGTGACTGATTTTGAAGAAATTAATCATCAGGCCTTTCTTTAGAAGCACTTCTGGGTAGACTCAAAGCACCCACCTTTTAATCAACAGCTAATGTGTTAGCCCTTTGCATCATCCAAGGACTCGTAGTCATTCTCCAACCTGCAATTGAGGTAGCTCTGAGCGTTCGGACTGTAGGCTTACAGTGACGTCATATTTATGGCAGGAAGTTTATTGCTGTTAGGTTCCATCTAGTTGGTTTTGATGCACAGACACCCTGTGTACACAGAAGGGGACACTGCCGAGTCCTGCACCAGTTCCCTAATCATTTTTACATTTGTAACCATGTGGCAGTCACTGTGCCAAGCCATCTTGTTGAGGGCCTTCCGTTTTTTATGTTCTCTGCTCTTCTTTATCAAGCATGATGTCCTTTACCAGAGACTGGTCTCTGACAACATTTCCAAAGTACTTGAAGTCTCACCATCCTTGCCTCTAAGGGACATTCTGGCTTTAATTCTTCCAAGACATATTTGTTTATTCTTTTGACAGGCCATGCTTGTTTCAATATTCTTTGCCAACACCATAATTTAAAATGCATCTATTCTTCCTTGGTCTGCCTTTTTCAATGTCCATTGCAGATCTAATACTAAGGGGAGACATAAATATATATTTTCTAAAAATTAGAGGAAAGTGCAGATTATTTGGAACAAAATAAATATAAGCATTAAACAAGTTTGATGCATTTTGATGAACAACTTTGCACTGCGTTTTTCTCATCAGGATTTGGATGGGTTTATAATGAGCTTTTTGGTTTGTAGAGGCAATTTAAATGTAAGAGAACTGTATTTGTGAGTTATTGGATTGCAGCCAGGAGTTTTTGAATCATTTTATGATTTTGGCAGTTGATTTGCTTGGATCTAATTATTGGGGGATAGAAGGAAATTAAAAACAATGACTAACATGTGACTGAATCCAATTTAACTGAATTGATTCTTTTGTTGACATATTTTTTTTTAAAGACAGAGAGGCAGTTATTTAATTGGAACCCTGAAAATGAGATAACGTTATCATCTGCTGTCCTGCACTAGGAGCTTCGTGCTTGCTGCCATTGTGGGTGTTCGGTGTCAGCGCGTCAGTTCTGACTCATCGTGACCCACACCACCCTTGTGCACAACAGATTGGAACACTGTTCGGCCCGGCGCCATTCTCACATGTGTTCCTATGCTCGAGCCCATTGTTGCAGTCACTGTGTTAATAGATCTTGTTAAGGACTTTCCTTTTTTGAGGGCCCCTCCACTTTACCAAGCATAATGTACTTTGTCAGGACTGGTTTCTCCTGGTAACACATCCAAAGTATGTGTCTGAGTCTTACTGTCCGTACTCTGGTGAAACATCCTGGCGATACTTATGGCACAACAGGACTGAGTCCCAGTGGTGTAGTGGTTGTGCGCGGGACTGCGGCCCACTGGGACGGAGGTTCAATTCCAGCAGTGGGGCTGGGCCTCCTACTCCCACCACCGGAGAGCAGTGATGCCTCCCCCCCCCGCCCCCCCAAAAAAAGCCCAAACACTTATGGCACAACAGATGTGTTGCTTCCTTGGACAGGATGTGGTATTTCCAAGATTCTTCACCAGCACCATAATGAAAACACACTGATTCTTCTTGGGTCTTTCTGATTCAGTATCCGACTTTCTCATGTGTATGAGGTAAATGAAAATATATTAGCGTGGGTTATTGTTGTTGTTTTTGTTGTTGTTGTTGTGTGGTGCCTTTGAGTCTGCTCTGACCCAGTAATCGTGTGGTCAACAGAACAAAGCCCTGCCCCATCTTGTGCCATCTTCCCAATGGTTCTTAGGCTTGAGCCCATTCATAAAGCCACTGTGTTGATCCATATTCTGATGGGTTCTCTGCCTTCCTCTTTATCTCTGCCCTTCTCTTGTATCAAGCATGGCCTCCTTTCTCCAGGGCCTGGTCTCTCCTGACAACCAGTTCAACGCACATGAGAGACCAAATCTTCCCATCATTGTGGCTAAGCAGCATTTTGGCTATACTTTTCCCAAGATTGATTAGTTTGTTCTTTGGCAAAATATGGTACTTTCAAAATTCTTAACCAGCATCATAATTCAAATGCATCCATTTTCTTCCATCTGCCCTACTCGATGTCTCAATTTGACATGCTATGAGGCAGTTGAAAATACCAAGGCTTGGATCGGACACATCATAGTCCTCAAAGCACCATCTTTGCTTTCCAACACTTTAAAGAGGGTTATGTGCAAAAGATTTGACCAATGCACTTCATCCTTTGATTTTTTTGACTGTTGCATCCATAAGCATTGATAGGAGATCCAAGCAAAACAAACTCATTGACAAGTTCAATCTCTTCTCTGTTTATCATGGACCTATTGGTCCAGTTGTGAAGAGATGGGTTTTCTATAATCTGTACTAAAGGCTACGCACTCTGATCTTTATCAGCAAGTGTTTCAGGTTCCCTTCACTTTTAGCAAGCAAAGCTGTGTCAACTGCATATTGTAGGATGTTAAAAGCCTTCCCCCAATCCTGATGCCACATGATTCCCTGCCTAAGCCAGCTTCTCTGGTGATTTGCTCAGCATGGGGATTGAATAATTGTGGTGTGAGGATACAACCCTAATGCACGGCCTTCCTGATTTTGAACCATTCCTTCATTCTGTTCACACAACTGCCTCTTCATCCATGTATGGGCTCTACATGACAAAACGAACGGTTCTTCTCAAAGCTATCCATAGTTTCTTATGGTTTATACAGTTGAATGCCAGAGCATAGTCAATAAAACACAAGTGGTATTCTCTACTCCCAGCCACGATCAACCTGAGTTCAACAATAATATCCCTTGATCCACACGCTCTTGTGAATCTGACCTGAACCTTTGGCAGTTCCCTGTTACTATAATGCAGCAGCCAAACTTTTACTTGCATGTGATACCAATGGTCTTATTCTCTAATTTGAGCACTGTGTTAGGTTACCTTTCTCTGGAATGGGTACAAATAGGGGTCTCTTCTAGTCAGTGGGTTACGTAGCCATGTTTCACATTTCCTGACCTAGAGGATGTCATAGTTTATGAAGTGCTTCAACTGCATCATTTGTTTGTTGAAACATTTCAGTTCGTGTTCCGTTAATTTCTAGAGCCTTGTTTTTGGCTGATGTTTTCAGTGTAACTTATACTTCTTCTTTCAGTAAGTACTACAGGTTCTTGTTTATATGCTACCTCTTACAATGGTTGAATGACAACTACTTTTTTTGTGCAGTAACTATGTATATTCCTTCCATCTTCTTGCATCATTCAATATTTTATCCCTAGAATCTTTAAACCTTGATACTTGAATTTATTTCCTTGAGTTTTTTCAGTTTGAGATATGTTGAGTGTTATCTTCCTTTTTCTTTTTCTAACTGTAGATCTTTGCCCTTTCATTAGAATATTTTACTTTGTCATATTGACAAAGTAAATTTTGAAATTTTTTTATTCAACTTTGAAATTTTTATTCAGCTTTTTTATATAATTATTTCATTCATTTGCCTTAGCTACTTTACAATGAAGAGCAAGTTTTAGAGTCTCTTCTGACACACACTTTAAGCTTTTCTTTCTTTTCTGTATTGTTAATGACCCTTCTTAACATGTATGGTGCTTTTGATGTCAGTTTCCACCTGGATTTATATATGAGCAATTGATGGTCTGTTCCTCTGTGAGCCTTTGACATTATTTTGGTTGCTGGTATTGAGTATCTCAATCATATCTTCTCACATATGTAGTCAATTTGTATCTCACTTGAAAAAGTTCTTGTGTATAGTCATCATTTATGTTGTAAAACATTTTTTTTGCAATGAAGTCATTCATTGATCTTGCAAAATTCTATCATGAAATCTCAACTTGATTTCTATCTCCAAGTCCATGTTTTCCAATCTCTGTACCTTCTTTGATTCGATATTTTCCATTTTAACCATCAGTAGTTATCAATACATTTTAATCACATATTTAATCAATTTAACTGAAGACTTCTATGAAGTCTTTGGTTTCGTCATCATTGAATTTATTGGTTGGTCCATAAATTGAGCCAATAGTTGTATCGATTGGATTGCCTTGAAGGATGATAGATATAAATGTACTACAGACAGCTTTGTACTTCATGATATATCTTGAAATGTCCTTTTTGACAATGGAAGTTATGCCATTCCTTTTGATTGTGTCATTTCCAGTATAATAAACCATATGATTGTCTGATTCAAAATATCCAAATACCAGTCCATTTCAGCTCACTATAGCCTAGAATTTAGATCATTATATGTCCCATTTCATTTTTTTTTTACAATTTTCAATTTTCCTAGCTCATACGTCATGCAATCACAGTTCCAATTTTGTCTTAGTAGATTGTGCCAGTGTTTCTTCTTAGAGTCATGCCCTATCAGCAATGCAGGCCCCCAAGGGTTCCTCTCCCAGGCTTTACTCCACTTCCGACAGTATGAGGGACTCTGCTTTGAGAGTGAATCTCTTCCTTAGCCATTGTTGGAGTGCCTTCCAATTTAGGGGGCAACTCTGCCCTTGGACAATGTTCTCTTTCTGTTTAGGAGGCCTTCAGTCTCTGACAATGTTTCGATGCTGTGCATAAGGCTTTCCGAGTCTCGTTCCTCGGAAATGGTCAGCGGATCCCTTCTTCTTTGTAGTCTTTTCTTGGCTGGAAGCTCTGCTGAAACCTATTCACTGTGCTTGACCCTGCCGGCATCTGAAACAACGGTGTCAGAATGTCCAGCATCACAGCAACACATGAGCCACCACAGTGTGACACACTGACACGTGGTGGATCTTCGTGAAAGGGAAGATGATTCTCAATAAAATGCTTGCCATTTACTTTGTATAATTACTCTAAAATCAAACTGGCTTCCAGTGAGTTAGCTCAGCCTTGTAGTAACCCTTTAGGATGGAGTAGAACTACCCCGTGGGTTTGCAATGCCATAAATCTTTCCCGGAGCAGAAAGCCTCCTCATCTTGTTTCTGCTGATCACCTGCTGGGTTTCTATTGCTGGCTTTGTGGTCAGCAGCTCCACACATAACCCTGTGTGACACTTCTGTGTGTTTGATATAGAATATGATAAATCACACTCAGTTCACGGTCCTCTTTATCATAGATGGAGGGATGATTTTAAAAACGGTGTCCTATGTTCTTTACAATCAGAAAAGAATAAAAATGCAAAACGAATCTAGGGTTTGCATTTCAGGTATAGAAATGATCAAATTCTTGATTTCCAGGCAGGCTGTCAACTTTTTGGTAGGGCAAATGAGTCCTTAGGGCATTAGAAAGATTTATTTTTGTCAAATGGGTGAAAGTGGATTCTACCAAAGCCATGTTAGTTTGGGGCTCTAATTCTTAGTCTGCATATCGAGCCCAAGAAGAGGGTAGGTTAGGGTGGGAGGCCTCGAATGTTCTCTCATCTTCTCTAGTAATAAGGATAAGAATGGGGGTGGTGATTTTTAATGCCCTTTTTCCAAGAAACGTTGTTACCTGTATGGGTTAGGTGTTGCCTTTTTAAAAGGAAAAGGACTCTGTTCTCCTAACAGAATTCATTTCCAGAGGAGGACTTACTTTATATTTAATTTTAAAGAAGAAATGCACGATCAAATCAAAAGCCAAAGATTTCTCTTTTATATTCTTTTGGGTAAATAACATTGAGTCACGTTGTGAAGAATTCAGGAGGAAACAAAAGAAGCTCTTTGGAAACTGGAGTTTCCTTTGCTAAGTCAGTTGGGCGTAAATCAAAATGGAGCAAAATCAAAGCCACCCAGGCAAAATAAACCTGCCCAGTGGCGCTATCAGAGATGAGGTAATAGTGTGACCTGCCTTTGAGTATCAGACATTCTTGTAAAAACCACAGAGCTACAATCTGGTCTTGCCCCATTAAGTCACAGCTCTGCCAAGCAGCAGCACAGAGCACGCATTTAAAACCATCGCCACAAGCCAAATGTAGCTCCCATTAAAGACAATGAAGCCTTTGACCAGAGGGATGAGGCTGGACCGCTTGAGGCCCGAGAACCATTTCAGTGGTGTGAAATCCAAATCCTACGTCAGTGTGAAATTTGGATGACTGTTGTTCAAGTTAGAGGGCATATCGGTGACAAAATACCTGGCAGTCAATTCACTTTGGCAACTTGAGGTAATTTTTGTTGAGGTTAGATTTAGAAAGTGTGAGCCAAGAAATCTGTAGGCACTTGTTGATAGCTTCATGGGTCACCGATTATAAAAAATGACTCATATTTACTTTTGAGAATTTACTGTACAGGAAAGAATATATAGGAGAATACAATATTATTGCACAGTTGCATGTCCTCAGAATTAAATTGTATAGCTTTTTGCTGCTAGTCACATAACACTCAGAAATAACCTTTATGCCAGTTTCCCCCCAACCTCTGCCATTTTGTTAGTATTGTTTTGGTCTTTCACACATACACACGCCTCTGAGGAGGTGTTTAAAATTCAAATGAATATAAATTTCAGTGTTTGGTATTTCAATTATAATTTAATTGTAATTTTTAGTTTTTTCCATATATAATATATGCACCTTCCATTTTTATTATATATTCTTCAAAGATAGGATAGTTAATGGCTATAGAATATTTCATATATCCTGCAATAATATTTTTCATTTACTACCAGTATAAATTACTGTTCACTGATTATTTTTCAGGATGGCATTTTCGAAGTAGTAAAATTACTGAGTTCTAGAAACAAAGGAGCTTGGTTGGTTATGTTTTGGGGTGTTAGCTACAAAGTCAGCTGTCCGATATGACCACAGGCGAGTGTCGGACCTCTCCTTCAAAGATTTTCGCTCTCAGAAAGGGGCTACTCTCTTTTACAGGGTCGTGATGACTCTGATTTGATTTGATTGCAGTGAGGTTTTTGAGGGGAGGAAGTATTTGAGGTGATAGCTATGTATTTTTAACTATTTTCTAAGCAGCCTCATTACCTCAATCAGTGAGGTCTCTTGAATGCCTGTCTTGCCTAACGATTGCTAGCAGCAGTGACAGCATCCATTAGGGTAGCGATTCTCAACCTGTGGGTCGGTCATGACCCCTTTCGGGGTGGAATGACCCTTTCACAGGGGTAACCTAATTTATAACAGTAGCAAAATTACAGTTATAAAGTAGCAATGTGAATAATTTTATGGTTGGCGGGGGGGGGGGGGGGAGGATCACCACACATGAGGAACGGGATTAAAGGGTTGCAGCATGAGGAAGCTTGAGACTCACTGGATTAGGGGGCTCTGTATGCATGGGAAAGCTTGGCATTCATACTTATAGTTCACGATTTCTCACACTTTCAAGGTAGTCATTAAAAAACTCTATGTGCCAGCCATTGTTTCTGAAACGGAGAGTAGATCACTAAACAAAATGAACAAACATTCTTGCCCTCAGTGAGCTTATGATTTCCTGGAGAGGAAAACACAAAAATTAAATCCCAATGTATGATATTAGTAGACGATAAGGACGCAAACTAAAGTACCATCAGGACAGGGGGCGAGGTGGGTGGTAACAAGGACCAGGAGAGCATTGTCATTTCAGGTGTGCTTCACAGGCTGGAGAGGTGTTGAAAATGTTCCAACTTTCCAACCTTTCCTGCTGAGTTTTGGTTCATTTATGAGGAAGTTAGTTTGGAAGTTAATTAGAAAGTACTTAGCAACAAAATGGAAATTGGATCTTTGGAGAACTTTGGGATCTTTTACCATAGAAAGTTGTACATGTGAATGCTTATTGGCTTTAATGAGTTCTTCTTTCATGCTATTTTATTCTGCTTTAAAAAAGACTCTCTTTACCCCATTTTCTTGTTTATTATTTATTAAAAGAGAGTAGATAATAAGAAAGAAAGAAAGTGATTTTTGCAAGTTGGCAGCTGAAGAATGAAAGGGAGAGAGGACATGAGAAACGGACAGGGCTACTGGGATGCAGTGAGAAGTCTATTGCAAGACTGTACATCTTCATAGAAATGGATTGCTGCTTTATCCCTTGGAGCAGCCAGTAGGATGAACTGTCACTGAATCAACCATGGCCACACCAGTGATCCTTTAGAATCCTCCAGCCAATCCAGAGTCCCTGAGAGATCCCCATTTTCAAAGGAAAAACAAAACAAAGCAGACACTTGTGGAAGAGAGACTTTGAAAGTCAAATATATATATGTTCTTCACTCACAACTAGTACATTGAATCTGACTCCTAGTGACCCTTTAGGATAAGATAGCGCCGCCCCTGTGGGTTTCCTTGTGGAAACGGAAAGCCCTGTCTTTCTCCCAAGGAATAGTAGGTGGTTTGGAACTGTTGAACTGTCAGATCACAGTCCAATGCCTAACTACTCCACCACCTCTCCGAGTTAAAAATTTTCTTTCTCTTTCTTAGCCACCACAATTATTTCTGCTCAGTGGTCTGACAGACCATTCTAGGATGAATATGATGTAACTCCGACACTCCTTATAAGAGATGTTGCTTTTAGTGGCTATTACTGAGTTGCTTCCAAAGCACAGAGACTTCTCGTGTGTCAAAGTAGAAGTGAGACGATGGTTTGTCTTGCCAACTGAAAGATATTTCCTTCCATGGAGAGTCTCCATCGAGTTTTCCACGGGTGGATTGAACTGCCAGCTGAGTGCTAAACTTTGTGCGGAACCATGCAGGGGCTCCCACAATATGTTACCCATTGGTTACAAAATAGTTCTCTTCTCTCTCCATTCTTACAGCAATATGAGAACTGGAGACCCAACCAACCAGACAGCTTCTTTTCTTCTGGGGAAGACTGTGTAGTAATCATCTGGCATGAGAACGGCCAGTGGAATGATGTGCCCTGCAATTACCATCTCACCTACACCTGCAAGAAAGGAACAGGTAAGGATGGCTCCATCGAGGGTAGATATTTACATTTACATACATTTCAGTTATAGTAATGCTAAAAGTTACTTTTTGAGGCACAAGTGAACATGTCCTGGATTTCGTCTTTCACTGTTTGGGCAGCATCTCCTCTTTCCAATACAGCGGCGAAGTTTGTTCTTGGCAATGTTCTCACCTTAGATTTCAGATGTTTAGGGCAACAAAGTAGTGTTTCTATAACAAAACTACCTACCAGGCAGCATCTGTTTATTTTGATAGTGTAAACATTGTTTTGTTTTTTTAATTAAGAAACATTTCAATATTCAAAATTAGGCTTTCTCAAAGCAATGTGGATTTCTGTGTGGTTGCTGTTGTTATAAATTAGGGAGACGTAGCATCATCTGGTAACGCTATACCCATATCTATCCAACATGTCACGGATTTGACATACTGGAGCCAAGAATCAGTCTTTCCTCACTGAGGGCTTTGGTCTTCTGTTTATTGCAGTCCTACTTTCACTGTTAACTTCCTGCATTTGAGTTTCTTAATCATTCATTAGAAACTTATTGAATTCTGATTAATAAAAAGTGGTAGCTCTATTCCTATGACCAAAAGTCTTCTCAAAGTAACAAAATAAAAACAACTTTAATGCAAGATCCACGAAAAGAAGGGTGGATGACTGCATTGTTCAGATCAGAAGAAACACCTGACCATAAGACACACCCAGTTTTTAGAGCAGATAAAAAAGAAAAAATTACTATGAACCAAATAGTACCAGTATACTAAAATGTTCTGGGGTACTACACTTTCAGACCATAAGGTGCACCCTCTTTTCCCCCACTTTTTTGGTGGGGAAGGTGTGTCTTATGGTCTGAAAAATATGGTAGTTTATTTTAAACAAGTAACATGAATAAAGCTGGTTTTAAGAAGTATTTGGTTGTGCATATCATTGCTCAGTATGTCTGAGTTTCTAAGGTTTGATATATATATATATGTTTGTTTGTGTATATATATGCACCTGTTCCTTGAATAAATAGAAAGTACATACTATTTTTAGATGTATTGAGTTATATTCAGTCCCCAGATATTTTTCATACCTCAAATAAGAGTAAAAGGTACAAATGGAAGGTATAAGTTCCATTTTATTTCATTGTTTTTGAAGATAAAAATAAAAATACATGCTCTGAAAAGGTTAAGAAAGACTTACACACTGGGATCGAGAAGTTGTGTTAGAAGGAGGAGAGCACCAGGCTGTGTGAAGCGCTGTTCTCAGGAGAAGCTCTGCTGCTGTCCGTGACTCTGTGTCCTTCCTGCGCTGCCATGCATCGGGGGAACTGAGTCTCAACATCCTCGTTCTAGTGCAAGCTTTCCTGACTCAGTCCTTCACTTCAGCCCTTCTGCAGGGAGCGTGTACTAAGAGCTCCACCTGTCGTTTTCATTTTCCCTGTTTCTAGTGTAAACATTCTTTAATCAACTGCTTGTCTTTATTTGAATATCATCCTTGCCTTCTTAGTTCTCCACTTGTCCCTGGAGATGTGCTTCCTTGTCCACAATCCACATATCCTTACATGTCCTATGTCATGTGCCCTTATGTCACCATTTCTCCCTCGAACAGCACTGTTGGCATTCTGGGTGGGGCATTGTTTGTGGTCGGGGCTCCTGTGCGCTGGAGAATCGTTTGCAGCCTCCTTCCCATCGTTGCATTAGATGACGCCCAGCCGACAGGGACAATCAAAAAATGGCTCTAGTCATGACTGAAGGTTCTCTTGGGAATGAGGGGCGACATTGCCATTGATAGAACGCATAGCCATAAGAGGAGTCTCTCTCTCGCACACACGCACATATGCACACATTATATTTCACATTCTCAATGAGGAAAGAGTTTTATAAAGTATTGATTCTATCTCATTAATATAAAGACCAAGATAACACAGGACAAAACTATTTTCGTGTTTTTGCCTCCATAATGTCTGTTGTTTCATTGTGTGCTTTGCGAATCATCCTTCCGATACTGATCGATCAATTCTGTTAGACTTCTGAAACGTCCCTGGTGGCCTAGTGGTTCCACGTGAACCTGCCAACCACAGAGCCAGCAGTCTGCCACCACAAGCCCCTCCCTGGCAGAAAGATGGGGCTTTCTGCTCCCGTAACGTGCGGCAGTCTCAGAGCCCCACATGGGCAGCTCTACCCTGCCCTACAGGGGGACCATGAGTTAAATGAACTCAATGACAGCAAGTCTTTCTTTAAATTTTTTTTTTTATTAGGTAGACTTCCTCTTGTAAGTCACCTTTTGACACAGGGACCCAACTACTGGGAAAGAATTACACCTTAATGAAAGCCTCCTGTTTTCTTTGAAAAAGAACCATTCAAAAATACTTTCCATGCACTGTTGGAGGTGTACTCCTTCCTTTTCCACCTGTTCAACCTTCAATTCTCCCCATATTGACTTAGCTCCTTGGTTTTCTCTCTGGCATTAACACGGATTCATAAAATTCCTTAGCAATAAAATGATGTCGTTTTGCATGTTTTTGATCTTTTATAAGGGGGATCATACTGTGTGCACGCTGTGTCATGCTTGGTGTGGTTGTTGGTGTTCAGCATTATGTGTGAGATTTATCCATGTTGGCACCTATGATTGTATTTCTTCATTGTTACTGCTGTGTAATGTTTCATTGTTTGACTCTACAGCATTCTATTTATTAATTTTCCTGTAAGTGGAAATTTTGGGTAATTTTCAGTGTTTTGCTATGACAAACAGTGTTTTTATGGTTATCCTTAACTCATTCCTAGTACATTTATCCAAGTTTCTATAGGGTCTATTTCTAGGTATAAAGTTGCTGATCTCTGTCACATCAAATATACCAGAAATTACCAATTGCCTCCCAAAGCCCCTGTATTAATTTGAACCCCCACCAGCAATGTAGGCGTGACCCTGCACATCTTCTCCAACGCTTGGTATCATCCAACTTTGAAATTTTTGCCAGCCTGGTGGGTATAAAATATTATTTCTTTTCATTAAACTTATATTTTCTTGGATGCTTCCCCCCAAAATATCTTTTCATATGCTTACAAATAATGTATAGCTCTTTTTTCGAACAATATTTTTACTGATGTCATTTGCTTAGATTGTTTTTAAAACTTTTTTGTCCATTTTTTAATTGGAGTCCTCACGTAGTAGAAATGGTTAAGGATCTCAATTAACCAAAATGTGAGAGGTGCTAGTCTTACCCAGAGGCACCTCGGAATAAAGTTCTGGCCATCCTTTACCCCACCTGCAGCGACTGAAGGTGCTGTGCAGCAGACTGCTACTCTGATATAAACTTAAAAGAACTCATTTTAGTTATTGGTGTGTAGGCGTTCTCATCAGTAATCTCTTGAGAAGTATGCATGTATGTCTTGAATATCATCTCACAGCCTTCAGGTTGCATTCACTTTTTTTTTTTTTGCTGTTGTCTACTAAGTGATGGCAACTCCTCATAACCCCAGGAGACAGTAGAATTACCCCCTTGAGGTTTTTTCTCTGTGATCTTTGTGGATGATCCCCAGAGCTTTCTCCCAGGAACTGACGAAGGCAGGGTTCTGCTGTCCACCTTTCACTTCACAACCAAGGCTTGGCGGCTGGCGTGCCACCAGCAGCTCTCATCTTAATCTTGGTCCTGTGGCATCTTCAGAGTGAAACGACATCTTAATGTTGAGGTAGTTGAATGCTCACTTATGGTTTAAACTTTTTTCATGTTTATCCTCCAAGCCATCAAGAAAGTGTATGTTATTTTTGAATGTTTTATAGGTCAGCCCTTCATATTTTTAGTTGTAACATCTGCAATTGATGTTCTGTGTGTTCTCACAGGTAGGCAACCTCAGAGACAACCAAGTAGATATATTTTTTTCTTTTCAGGAAAACCCAATTTTCTTTTTTCTATTTGTTAGAAACATGAGTACCCAAATTTCCAAGACTTTTTTCTATAGCGTGGCCTTGTTGCTCTGTCAAATATCAAGCTTATGTGCATGTGCAGATTATGTGTACTCTGTCTCTCGTTCTGTGCCGATACTGCACTCACGGAATGATTTTGGCTTTATGAGATCGCTTTATATTGGCTGCTTCGTGGGAGAAGGATGAGGCTGCTCCCAATGTTACCATCCCAGGAACCTGCAGACTTAGCTCTGCACTGCCCTATAGGGTGCAGTGAATTGGCACTGGCTCAATGGCAGTGACATCTAGGAATAAGTTAAAGAGAAAGCTATACATGGCTTTTTCTTACAATCACAGCAGTTTCTCATTTGGTCAGCATAATGCAGAAGCCATTATAGTGAATTATTTACGCAACAATTCTGAACCTTCTATATTGATGGGGTCTCATTATCTATTGGCTAGTGCCAGGATCCCTGGAAAGACTTTTCATATTACAATGAAAGAAGTATGTTTGGTATCCAAAATGAGATTATCATTGAACCAATGTGATTTAAATGACTGATGTGAGACACTACTAGAATAATCGCAGCTTATCTGATAAGAATTTGCAAGGATCAAATGCTTACATAAATATTTCTAATTTCTCCATTACAGTTCCTGTGAATTTTTAAGCTATCTCTACCTGTATGTCAATTTGTTATGTGAATGACAAGATATGTCTAGGCTGTTTCATTAAATGCAGTTTTGTTGCAGTGCACTTACTTGTCCCAAAGTATTTTCCCAAGCAGAAACACATTAGAAGAACCAAATATTTAAATTAATCCTGGAGTTTTCATTGTAAGAAAATACGACTGGATAAAAGCATTTTTAGATATGTAAATAAATAATGATAAACATTTAAGATTAGGTGTTGACATGCAAAAATCTTGGTTCCCAGGTTTTGAGTAATTATTTTTCTATTGAAAATTTGTTTTATTTATGAGAGAATATTAAATGGTTTTATAAGCCATGCACAATCATAAATTTTAAAGCACATTATCAATTAGCTGTTAGAGCGATCATATATGAATTGAATTACATTTTTTTCTAGAAAAAATCATAAAAAACACAAACCCAATCATTTAATAAATGTTAATTTTGCTTTTTGAATGTTAAACCAGCTTGTTCATAAAACCAGGAGAAAACAAAAGGAAGGGGGGGGGAGGGAGCGTCCAGCCACTAGGGACTAGGTGGGACTAGTCCCCTGGGCAAAGCAGCCAGCCTCAAAACTTAATTTTTTAAAGTACATCATTACAGCAACTTGTAATCATCATTAAACACACAATTATTGAATAGAAGGATAGGTCAATGCAAAGCCTATTACCCAGTTTCTGGAATTTCCAATTAGCCATTTTTCTTTTACTTCTTTTTCTTATTTACTAAGGTTATGTTTATTGATATTCAGAATTTTTTTTCCCACAAAAATCAAAAGAACTCACCATCATCGACTTTCTTCTGACTAGTAGCAACCCTGTTTGTCAGGGTAGAATTGCCTATCCGGGTTTCTGAGACCTCATCTCTTTACTGGAGTGAAAAACACTGTCTTTCTCACATGGAGCAGCTGGGGAGCTTGCAGATCATGGCCGATGATCTGATGTGTCGTGATGACGAAATATTTGAAGCTTTACCTGAAGACCTGGTGATCCATTCCTAAAGATTACTGCCAAGAACCCCGATAAGCCAGTTCCCCAGTTGTTACATGGGGTCACTGAATTGAAGCTGCCTTGATGGCACCAAATGCCCTTTTCTGAAGCGTGGGGTGTATATTCTTAAGAGGAAGACAAACCTGAGATGTGAATGTGATGTCCTCTCTTTCCCCCTTCTCTACAGAAGGCAGAAAAGAACTGGTGAACATAAATGAAACCAGAGGATTTTTATTGATCTCTTGCAAACTATATATTTTAAAGTTTTAAAATAAATAGTTTGTAAGATGTTTCAGGAAGATGACTGCAGTTGTTAGCTGTTACAAATTCATTCTCGTCCCAAGACATGATTAGAGTTTATTTACTTATATGAATGCATCCTTTGGGATGGTGATGAAGACAATAGCAGAAGGACACATCCTACTCTAAGATGAGTAATTTTTCCTTTAGTTCCCTTTGACCAAGCATAGCCCATTCAGATGGACAGGTGAATGCATGCGCGTGCAGCTCTACATGCCTTTAATAAGACAAAGTTCAAGATGACATAGTCTGGTATTCAAACCAGTCACAGAGCCTCAACTTTCAGATTTTTTTCTCTTCAAAAGTTCTTATTTCCTAATTTAAAGTCACTGAGTTTGATAAAGTTCTTTAGTTTAGTGCCCTGAGAGAAAACAGAGAAACTGACCCTAGCGAAAATATCTCAATCATTCGGAATAACCAATTTTCCTTTCTTTAGTTGCTTGCGGCCAGCCGCCTGTTGTAGAAAATGCCAAGACCCTTGGAACGATGAAGCCTCGTTACGAAATCAACTCTCTGGTTAGATATCACTGCAAAGATGGTTTCATTCAGCGCCACCTTCCAACCATCCGGTGCTTAGGAAATGGAAGATGGGCTCTGCCTAAAATTACCTGCATGAACCGTAAGTGGTACTTTAGAAAGAATGGACAACCGTGCTATAACCGCTACTAGACATCCTCATTTTACCACTATGCTCCCGGTAGTTTAGGGTATGGAGCCAGTAATATTGTTGTGTTTTTCTTTCTTTCCTTTCTTTCCTTCCATGTAGCATCTGCATACCAAAGGACTTATGCTAAGAAATACTTAAAAAATTCCTCATCAGCAAAGGACAATTCAATAAACTCATCAAAACATGATCATCGTTGGAGCCGAAGGTGGCAGGAGTCGAGGCGCTGATCTCTAAAATGGCGAACATGTGTTTCATCATTTCAGCCAAAGTCCTAACTTTCTGTGCCTTTCCCATCACCTCGAGAAGTCTTGTCAGTTGTTTGGAGTTCGGGAACCACCGCCCCATCGTTGTGGATTGTCATGCTTCCCCCAAATATTTGAAACGACCATCTTTGGCACTCAAAAAAAGAGCAGACAAAGAGAAGGAAAATGAGGGCAGAAGAGAACCATTTCCAGCCTACCTAATTTCTATGTGCCTCGGGTGCAGACCGTTTTATAATGTGTCCCAGCCTACTGTACTATTTAAAAAAGCTCCATTTCAGCACCGATGGCAATGTAAATAAGATGGTTTAATGTTGATTTTAATCCTGTATATACAATAAAAAGGCACACACTGAGGTCAGGCATATTTAATGATGATTATGGAGCCTCAGAGGTCTTTAATCATTGGTTGGGCTGCTTTTATGTAGTTTGTTTAGGCTGGAAATCGTTTCACTTGCCCTTCTATATTTCAGCAAGGCTGAGGATGCCTTTTCCTGGACAACTAAACAGTGGGCTTGTAGGTCACTGCACTCAATTCCGCCAAAGGTGCATGCAGTCTGCTTCCACGCCATGCCGCTAACAGGCTCCTGATGGAACGAGGGACTACAATGTGGAGTTCTTCTTGGCGGCACTCCTTTTATCTCCGACTAAAAGAAAGGCCTGAATGGGGGACTTTTCTAGAGCCAAGAACATTTTTTTAGGGGTCAAAGTGCTAATTATTAACTCAACCAGGTCTACTTTTTAATGGCTTTCACTACACTAACTCACCAGGTCACAGATCAATGCATTTCAAATGGATACAGACCTTGGAGGAGGGTGGGGGGCGGAGGGGGGGGGGTTGTCAAAACATCGACAACACATGCAAAGAAAGAAATTTTGTATATATAACCATTTTAATCTTTTATAAAGTTTTGAATGTTTATGTATGAATGCTGCAGCTGTGAAGCATACATAAATAAATGAAGTAAGCCATACTGATTTAATTTATTGGATGTTATTTTCTCCAAGACCTGAACATGGACATTGTGTGCTAGGTATTTTTCAGTGTTAGCCTTTATACTTCCCTCACATAGTTTGGAAGCACATAACGTAGGTACTTTGTCCCTGATTGAATAATGTGATGGATAGAATGCACCCAGTGTTTATTATGAAAAGAGTGGACTAGTGTAGCGCTTCCAGCACATGGTTTTCTCCTACTCTAAACCAGGAGCATCTAAGTAGATAGAGTCTCGGCATTTCTTCCCAGTAGGTGGAGTGTGTGGTGAACTTTCTCCCCATGTCGTCCCACTCCACCTCACCCCTTTCTTTGCGTAAAGTAACTGCTGAAGATGACTTTGAATCATTATCCACTTAACTTAATGTTTAAAGAAAAGCCTGGAATGGAAAGAAGACATTTAGCAGTCTTGCCCTAATTTAAGTTGGAACGACTTTAAGAAGGGTAGACAAGAAATAAAATAAAAGTAGGAAAAGAACAAACAGTTTGACTTGGTTTTGCCTCTTCTTCAGGAAACCACCTTTAACTTAGAAGGAAAAAGAGTAGTTACAGTCATACACAGTGTTTAAAAAGCAAGTCTCCTTGGTTGATACATTAAATGTAACCCCACTTTTAAGTGTTCTAGAGCACAGACAACATTGTGTTGACCCAATAAGGTTATATTTTTCTCTCTTTTCCATTACAATGCACATAATACTTTCTTGTATTTATATTATAACTTGTATAGTGTAAAATGTGAATGACTTTTTTTGTGTGTGTGTGAATGAAAATCTAAAACCTTTGTAACTTTTATATCTGCTTTTTGTTTCACCAAAGAAACCTAAAATCCTTCTTTTACTATACATGACTGGTCTGGTTATTTACAACTTCCAAGGTATGAATATGCACCCACATGTTTATATTTTTTTTCCCAATCACAGAGAACAAATGATTCGTAAGGATGAAATGGTTTTAGGTTAGCAGAGACATGATTCTCTCTACCTGAAATGAGGAGTGGGAAATTGACAGTAATTCTGAAGGCATTTTCATCTCCATACCTGAGCACTGCTCTTAAATAGGAAAAAAATATGCAATAGATAAAGTGGTAGCTCACATTTACAGGAGACTTGCAGTTTATGCAACTATACAACAAGTTTATGAAAGAGGTGATGTTACTATCTGCCAGAGAGAGAGAAAGAAAGAGAGAGGGCATGGGCATAACACTAGCCATCTGTCCAAGACCACACAGCCATTGGTGTGGAGGACAGAGATACTGTGACTGGAAAACCTGTATTATATTTTCAAAAAAAATAAAGTATATGATGCTCTTGATTTTCACATATTAAGGAGTTTAAGTCACTCTTGACAAGAACATATACCAGAAGATGTGAAAAACATCAAGTTTACATCCATCCAAATATCTATTCGTTCCTTCATTGTTTATGCATTCATTATGCCTGAAACACTTGAGGTTTGCCAAGTGCTGAGGCTCAGCATTGAAGGGGTCGGGACAGGTCTTCACACACATGAAGTTTTTATGCTGGGTGCATGCCATTGGAATTATTTTAGAGATCATTCTCTTCAATATCTTTATGGATAATCTGGAAAACCAAAATTTGTCTGAGTTTTGTAATTGAATAGCACACATTTTAAGGGCAAAGGTAAGCTGAAGGATTTTGAGATTTCTTCCTTGGAATTCCATGAATATATTGGAAGTTGGGGGAAAGTAGGCACAGAAAAGATGAGATGCTTCTTTCTTTTTAAGTTTTTGGTGGTTGTCATATCTTTTACATAGCTGTAGGTAGAAATGACCCAAGGGGAATGCAAGATTTTGTATCACTCCCACAGGGTCACCCTTATTAGACATTTGTAAATCCATCATATATTTATTGAGCCACAAACCAATGATAGAATCTTTGGGATGTTCTATCACCCAGCTTATGGAAACAGAATAAAATCTTTTTTTTGGTGTATGTTTTTTTGTGGGGGCATCACTGCCCTCTGGTCATCGTGGGAGCTACCCAACACTGCTCCTGAGAGCGGCCGCTGGATTTGAACCGCCAAGTCTACGGGCCGCAGTCCCACACTCAACCACTTATACCACCGGAGCTCAGCCCCAGAATAAAAATCTTAAGAAAGCTTGTACTAAACATCAACTCAAGATGTTTTTACATCTTTTATTGATGGCAATCTGACAGGCCAAAGGGGAAAATGTGCCCTTCTTGTAGGGAACTATTAAAGAAGTGGTTTTCCAATGTTACTGACATGGAAAAGAGCTGAGAGGATTAGGAGAGGTCATCTTAATGTTATAGTAAGTGAACCTGTGCTGATCATAGATGAAAGTTTAATATGGTATAGGTAACAGGGACTGGATTTGCAGTGGGCTAATTTACTGAATAGAGCAGCCTACATGCTTGGCTGCCAACAGAAGAGTGGAGGTTCAAGCCTCCTGGAGGTACTTTGGAAGAAAGGTCTGGTATCTGTTTCCTATAGCGCAGCCATTTAGAACTCCACTGAGCACAATAATATGTTAACAGATGCGGACCCATGACTCAGTTGCAATCAGTATGTGTCTTTGTCCAGATTATAGATCATGTGCAACAAGCTGATGAAGTTTAGAAATGGACAGAAAAGTTAGGTTTCAGAGTGGAGGTTCAGAGTGGATTTTCTGAGTGGCCTATGCATGAGTATATGGCAAGAAAAGGTGTTACAAGAAAAAGAGTATTCTAGATAAAGTCAAATGATATCATAAACTTCCTAAAGGTGAATTTTGACTTCAGCATTTTAAAAAGGTTCTTCTTTTTATGTTCCCTGTCAGCTTAGTGGGGTACAGTTTAGGTTGCCGACTGCAAGACCAGCAGTTCAGAACCAACCAGCCACACGCTGAGAGAAAGATGAGGCTTTTTACTCTTGTCAAGATGTATAGTTCTACTCTGTCCTACAGAACTACTATAGGGCTGACTCAATGGCAGTGAGTTTTAGTTGACATTAAAAGAGGAATGAAGGGCTGAGCCCCGGTGGCATAGTGGTTGTGTGCAGGACTGTGGCCTACTGGGTTGGCAGTTCAAATCCAGCAGCAACTCTCCAGGAGCAAGGCTGGGCCTCCTAAAGAGCAATGAAATATGCTCTTTTGAAGAAAAAAAATTCACTCTGGGTTAGCATGGACGTTTGCGCATCCTTTAAACTGTGCTGTAATTTTTGTTTGCTAAACAAACCAGAATTCACAAAGCCTAAACAGAAAATGACTTAAAGGTCCTTGAATGAGTCATTCCGGATGGTATCATCTTTTCCCCTTATTACTCATTTCTGTATGTTACCATTCCAGTTAGATAAGAACAAATGCCAAAATACAACAATCATGGTTTTTGTTGAGGGCTTTACAGAATAATCCAAGCATGGAGGTTTCAAGGAGGTTTCATTCAGCATTCTGAGTTCATTAAAGTGGTCCTTGCCAAACATGGAACATTTATAGTCTGAAGACAATAGTTTTAAATAATTTTTTAAAGAAAAACCACGCTCACTGAGATTGAGCTAATTCTGATTCGTAGAGACCCTACAGAACAGAGTACAACTGCCCTTGTGGGTTTCTGAGTTTGTAGCTCTACAGGACCAGAGAGTCTTGTCTTTCTTCTGTGGAGCAGTTGGTGGGATGAAGCAGCTGCCTTTGCCTCCAGCTGCACAACACACACTTCATCACGCCACCAGGACTCCTTTGCCGTGATTTTAGAATGCTCAAAATACATTTGAGAAGTTATGAACCCTTCATACTTTAAGTTGCTAAATAAAATGCTCATGGTAAATGGAAGCAATTAAAAAAATGTATGGCATGGTTTAAATATTGACCGTACAAAATAAAGAGCAGTAATCTCTGAAATATATTTAATAGAATCTATCATAGTTGCTTGATTCTCCCCATCTTCCTTTTAAAACCTAGTTGAAAAAATGATCTTTTTAAACAGAATTTTTACATTGTTTCCTTTGGCATTGTTATCTTTTCAGTTGCCCCTCCCCATACTGTATCTCCATATATACATCTATATGTTAGACATATGCTTTTGATGACAATACTGTGTTAGTCAGGGTTCTCTTGAGAAACAAAACCAAGAAACTTATGCTGATAGATAGATTGACAGATGATAGATAGATAGAGCACAAAGGAATATAGCAGCTAATTAGCCTACACAACAGTACAAAGGGTTCAGTTCAACTCAGTGTGAAACAGTTAATGTATTAGAAGTCCTTCAGCTCACAAGGGCCAGTGGGTCCAGGATCAAGGGAAAAGGCAGCTGATTGTTCTGTAGGGAAATGCAGGTAGTCCAACTACAGGCCCCAGGCAGCTGGGCAGGTAGCCAACAGTCAACAAGAGGACAAGGTCTGACAGTCCCAAGCACCAGCAGTATGGTGAAGCTGGTCTTGAAGGCATCTCATGCAATAGCAACACAATGCATAGATTGGCAGCCTCACAGGTACTGCAGCGCAGAATTTGAGGCAGAGAACTAGTAGCCGTAAGCTGATCTGAGCACCAGAGAGCAAAAGAGAGAAAGAGGTGGAGTTTGCGAAGTCATTTATCTTTGCCTTCCAATCAAACTATGACCTTATTAATCCAACATGTTCTTATGGGCCAGGTTGGAACGATAAACCTACCTACCACAACTACCAAATACTATATGCATCAAAATTTATACTTAAAAATGAAAAAATAACCTCTTGTGATCCTTAGATTATAAATTTTTTAAAAAGAATCTCCTGGATTGAGTAATCATGATAATTTACTAATATACAACTGATTGAAATCTATTAGAAAATTTGAAAGAAAATCACATGGAGAGGTTAAATTTTATTAAAAATACATCTCAACAGGCTTAAAAAAAAAACCTTATTGCCATCTTGTCAGTTCCAACTCGTAGTGATGCTGTTAAAAGAGTAGAACTCTCCACTAGACCACGAGAGATCGCTTCCAATGGGATGGTTAGGTCTTTTACTTTTCCTCCTAATTTCTCGTTCTGTGGGTAAATATTATTTACAATTAGTATTGGCCATGGGTCTGCATAAATTTTATTTATTCATTTATTCACATAAATAAGTAGATAAAAATGATACATTCACTGTGGTAATGCTACTCAATTAGGTGGGTTCTTCCTGAGTTAAATGCCAAAATCCCAAATGTGATCTCTTAGCTTCTAGTAGGCAGCTGTCTCCACATTGTCCCCTGTGCGTCCATTTTTCAACTGCATGCTCTCCCCTTGCCACTATGGGATTGTGAAAGGAAAAGTTCTTCACTAGTATGTGCCCAATGCACATGACTTCCTCATGACTTCCTTACACCGCCTACTTCTGTAAATTGTTCCTTTATTAAACTCCCTTTGATTTATCCAATTTGATTTCATTGTGTGTTCCCTGATGGAGTCCTGATTGATAAAGTCCTATTTCTAGATGCATTTGTCGGGGGGACTTATGAAAGAGACCCAGAGTCTATCAAGGGTAGAAAGGGTATGTTGCCTAGTAGTTTAGAAGGCTCAAAACTGTTCACTTTCACTAGTTTCAGGGGGTTTCTTTGTGTGCTTTTGTGAAGTTAAGGTCTTTAGTTTCTTTCTCACAACTGGTCAACATCATACATGTGGTCGTTGCCAGTTCCAGCCATTTTTCTGCCCCAGAGAAGCATACACACGGGGGGTCCCGGGCCTGTGTTCTCTGCCTTCAATTACCAAACTAAAAACCTGATCCGCCTCCTCATGAGACCATAATCAAATTCTGTTTTCCTTGCTTCTTCTATAATTAGGAGCAAAGAAAAGCACAGGGGTCGAGTTATAGATGGGCGTATATCGAGTTTCCCTGAGACTGAACTTCACTGTGTTCAGAAATTTCTGGTCATTGTGGGAGGAGTGAAAAGAGGAGAAGGGTGGGAAGAGAGGCTGCTATTTTAAAACTTCAAGCAAATTTTGTTTCCCTAAACAGATGCTTGTCTTCACCTTTTTTAAGGGGCTTTTTAATTTCCCCTTGGTTTTTGGAGTAGTTATGCCAGGGGGCCTTTCAGTTATAAGCTTTGACATCAATTTATCCGACTTGGAAAATAATTGGTAACAGGGAGAGGTGAGCTTCTTTATATTAAAAAGTAAGTGTCTCATCCTCACAGAAAATGTATCCTTGAGATTAATTTTTTTTTCTTTAAGAAAATTTCTTTCTCCACGGGGTTCTCTCTTTGGCAGAATGTTCTTCCTATGGTGGTGGTTGGAGATGCTCTTCTTCTGCAAAATGGAAGGGAGGTGTGCTAAAGTCAAGAGAATTCCCTGGCACAGATGGGCAGTAGATTTTGTTAGGGGCCATCGAGTCAGTTCTGACCCAAAGCAGCCGCAGGCACAACAGAGTGCAACATTGACGGCCCTGTCCTCATAATGGTTCCTGTGCCTGAGCCCCTTGTCGCAGTCACAATCCATCTACTTGAAGACCTTTCTCTTTTTCTCTGCCCCTCCACTTTACCAAGCATTATTTCCTCCTCCAGGGACTGATCCTTCCTGACCACATGTTCAAAGTTAGTATGTAAGAGGAAGTCTTGCCATACTAAGGAACATTTTAAGAAACTGTCAGTCTGGGTAGGCTAGAGAAACAAATCCATAGAAACTCATTTGTGGGTAAGAGAGGGTTTTATATAAAGGGTGATTGTACATTAAGAAAGTTTCCCAACTTAGTCTAGCCAAGCCCATATTCCAATAATAATATATGAAGTCTTCTTCAGACTCATGAAATACATGCAATGACACCAAATTCAGGATGATCACAAGCCAGTGGGTAGAAAGTCCTTGGATCAAGTGGTATTGTACGTGTCTCAGTGCTGCCAGGGGCCTCTATGTGGCGACTTCATAGGTCTGGTTACATCAGAGTGGGTCCATGTGGCTTCTTCAGGTCAGGGCACTAGCGTAGTACCATGTGTCTTGTCAGCTGCATTGTCTTCCAGGGAGTCAGCAGAGAGTGAGAAGTGTCTCCTTCCTCCAAGGAAGAAAATACAGGAGTTCTCAGAATTTTCAGGGGAAAGCCATGGCCGCACAGGGGTATCATTGGTTATATCCAATTAACAGACTAGACTCCACTCCTTCACTCTTAATCCTCCAATCCCAAATTGACACCAAATTATGTAACTACCATAGGAACATCCTGGCCCTACTTGTTTCAAGACAGATATGCTTGTCCTTTGTAGGTATTTTTCAATATTCTTCTCCAGCATTACAATTCAAGGGCATGAATTCTTCTTCAGTCTTCCTTATTCAAGGTCTAACTTTCACATGCATATAAGGCCAAGAAAAATACCATGGCTTGTGTCAGGCACATCAGAGTAAGATGTCTGCTTTTCAATTCTCTAAAGAAGTCTTGTGAAACAGATTTACCTAATGTTTCTTTTGTTCTCCCAATGACTGCTTCCATGCGCATTGGTTGTGAATCCAAACAAGACAAAATCCTGGCACCATCAGCCTTTTCTCCATTTATCAGGATGATGCCTACTAATCCAATGGCAAGGATTTTGGTCTTCTTTGCATTGAGTTGTAATCTAACTGAAGGCTCCAATCCTGGATCCTCACTAGCAAGTCCCTCAAGTCCTCCTCATTTTCAGGAAGCAAGGTTGTGTCCTCTGCATGTCACCCATTGTTAATAAGACTCTCTCCAATCTTGATGCCACATTCTTCTTAAACCAGCTTCTCTGATGACTTGCTCAACATATAGATTGAAGATGCTTTCGATGCAGCTTAAAGTTTCTTCAGCATCATTGATTCTTGTTATTATACTGCCTCCTGAAATGATGGAATGTTGACTAATTATTTTTGGTAGTGACCGTTTTCTCTTTCCATCTTCTTCTGATGCTTTCTGCGTCATTTAATACTTTACTCCTAGAACCTTCTACCCCTAGAAGATTGCAACATGAGTCTTGAGTTTTTTTTTATCGACTTCTTTGTGTTTAAGATATGCTGAATGCAGGCTGAGCCCCGGGGGCGTAAGTGGTTGAGTGTGGGACTGCGGCCCTTGGGTTTGACAGTTCAAATCCAGTGGTGGCTCTCAGAAGCAGCGCTGGGTAGCTCCCATGACCACCAGAGGGCAGTGATGCCACCCCCAAAAGCAAAACAAACCCCCCCAAAAGATATGTTGACTGCATTCTTCCTTTTTTTTTTTCTGACTCTATCTTTGTGCAGTTCATTGCTATATTTTACTTAATGTGTTAGTCTAGGTAGACTAGAGAAACAAATCCAAGTGACTCATGTGTCTAGGAAAGAGATTTATATACAAAAACAATTGAATATTGAAAAAACACCCCATCCCAGTCCAGATCAAGTCCTTATGTCCAATATTAGTCCATATGTCCAATACCAATCTGTAAAGTCCTTTTCAGACTCATGAAACACATGCAATGACAGCAAATGCAGGAAGATCACAGACCAGTGGGTGCAAATTCTTGTTGATCCAGTGGTGGTATAAGTATCTCAGCACTGGCAGGGTTCTCCACATGACTTTTCCAGTTCCCAGGGCACAGTGTCTATCAGCATAGTGCCATGTGTCTTGTCAGTAGAACATCTCTCAGGGAGTGAGTCTTGAATCTTACCAGTAGAGAGTATCCAAGAGAGCTAGCAGAGAGAGACAGTGTCTTCTGCCTCCAAGGAGGAGATAAAGGAATTCCCAGAATCCTCAGGGGGAAGGTATGCCTCCACAGAGGCCTCATTGACTATGACCTGATTGACAGACTATACTCCACCCCTTCACTCTTAATCCTCTCAAGTCCCAAATTGACTCCAGATTTTGTAACTACAGCACTTAGTGTTTTCCAGCTGCACTTTGGAATCTTCCCTTCTGCTCTTTGACTCAATCCTTGTGTCCCATTTGCTTCTGCTACTCTGTGCTTAAGAGGCAGTTTCAGAGTCTAATTAATTTTCTTTCTTTTTTTTTATCAGATTGGTAGAGGGATATCAGGAAGTCATCCAATGGAGTGCAGTTTTATTATGTTATGATTCTTCCCTTTTCCTCAAAACCTCAGACTATTTTGTTACATATTGAGTAATCCTTGTTATACTTTCAGAATTAAACGATAGAGCATACTTTCCCTTGGATGGAGCAAAAGAGGTAGAGAGAGCAGTCGTAGTCTTAGTAAACCACATGTAACATGATGGAATGGGGTCTCAAACACATGGTACCAGAAATCAGAGTGACATGTAAGGTGGAATTATAGACGAGGGCAGCATCCCTTTAGAGATTGTGTTTGAAATTATTTGGGGACAAAGGGTGTGGAAAGTTACGGGAATATTTTAGTGCTAAAGTAAAGCTCATCCTAAAATAAATTTGGGTATCTCTGTTACCTGGTGAGAAAGATAGGACTTTCTGATCCCGGAAAGAGTTATAGTCCTGGGAACTCACCCGAGCAGTTGTGTGCTGTTCTATACTGTTGGTGTGTGTTGACATTGACATTGAAGGGTTTGATGTTAGAGAGGCTCTTTTGTAAGTAATATTCTTGTCGCTTAGTCCTTTGGATTTTAACTCCACATCTCTTTCTCTTTACAATGTAAGATGAATTACTGAATTGCTTCATTTGATATGTAAATGTTTAAGGAAAATAAAATGTTTTTGAGTTTAAAATTAAAAGAAACAAATAAATGGATCTAGCAAAAGAATTGAAAGGAAACCAAGCAATCGGAAAGCAAAAAATGCAGAGAAAATTCTGCAAAATAAATAATCTTCATTAATGTATGAGATAGGGTGCAGGATGAATAATTGAGGGTATCTAAAATTTGTTGTGGGTATAGATTAAAAAAAAGAAAAATATCTAGACAAAAGAATGGAAGAAAAGCTAAGAAAACCAGCAAAGTATTTTTCAAAACTCTGGAAGTAGTACTGAGATTTGGATGGGAATTTATGGAGGGAAGAAAACTTGCCAGGACTATAGAAGCTGTTCTAATGTAAGACTAACCAAGAACAAAAATGCTCACTGCTATGGAGTCAATTCTGACTCCTAGTTGACTTATAGCGACTCTGGAGGACAGACTCGACCTGCCCCCTGTGAAAGCCTCCTCTCTCTCTCAAGAAGTGACTGGTGTAGAACTGGCTGAACACAAACCACTGAGCAGTCAGGAACCTCTTGGTTTGCCAGGAGATGGCCTTAAAAAAAGACAGTGGCATTTGGTGATATTCTGAGCATCAGGGAAAGGAGTAAGTGTAACGTCTAGCGTACAGAGGTAAAGAAAGGAGAAATATTAAAAAGCATTCCTGTTAAAACCATAGTTTACATGAACACTGAGAAATATTTGAAACTCACCATGAGGAGAGCAATTGTATGTTAGAGTCTTGGGAGTTTCTGTCTGTATAGGATGCAAACCTTCAGCTTGTAAACATTAAATGTAAAAACCCCAAAAATAAAGGTCTTACCCATCCACAAAGAAGGAGATTTATGTAAGGACTGAGCCAAAGGATGTGAGGTGCTGAAATAACAGTGACTGCATGCACCGCCGTGTTCACATGGGAAAATGTGCCTCGTTGGCTGAAAAAAAGCATGGGCGATTCATGTTTACTGAAACATTACCTGAATCATAACTCTATTAGTCACCGTGGAAACACTTTTTGGTGTTTGTGAAATTATGTCATTGCTCTTGTTGTTATTAATTTGCTACTGAAGTAATATGTGTTTTTTGGGTTTGGTTTTTTTTTGGGGGGGGGGACCAATGTGTTGGAAAATAAACAGAAAAACACAGAGTGGAAAATAAATATGCAAGAGAACATCTTCTCCAACCGTTAAGACCTCAAAAGGTGTTCTGGGAGTTCAAGTGGCAGGCACTGCTTGCTGGTCCGAAAGCGCATGGCCATCTGCTTCTTTGGGAGTCTTGGCCCTCCTCAGCCATTCTCACTGGAGTTGAATCGTGCACGGTATTGAGTTTATGAATGTTTATTAAATGGATGGCTTGCGGACTTCCTGTAAAGAGCGTGTCGGCTGCGTTGTCCTTTCTACTTACAGGCGAGGAAACGGGCATAGAGAGAGTACGTGTACTGCCCTCATTGTGTAGTGCATGAAAGATAGAAATCCTGACCCCAGAACTCTTAAAGCATTTAATCATTAGTCCTTAAGTAGAAGGGAGACTGTTGAAACTCCAGTCAATGGGAGCATGTTTGTGACTGAGAAGATGTACTAACTGTTTCCTTCCTTACCAGCAGCTTTAGAAACTGGGGACCAAAAAAGTAAAAAAAAATGAAAAAAAAAAAACAAACAAACCCTGAAAGCATTCATCTCTTACAACTTCTTGCTTCGGAAATATGTCATCCACTGTTGTATACCAGGCGAGGTGATAACTTGAGGTTTTAATCAGTTATTACAGAAGCTACCAGGAATTCCAGGATATCACATGTATGAATGTTTAGAAAAACAGAGGTACAATCTATACCTCAAGCCAGCAGTCCATGTGGACTTATTTGCTTCCTTGCTAGATGGCTGCTTGTTTAACTTCAAGCCTTTAAGACCCCAGATAATATAGAATCAGGGTTATGAAATCTGAAAGCACTTCACTGTACCTTTTTTTTCTGATACATTTTCTTTGAAAGTAGAAAGTCAGGGCTTTTAATTTTCTCTCAACTCCCTTTGAGATTTCATGTATTCATGTATGTATGTGAGTATTCTCAGGACATTAACAGTGCCATGAGTATTGTAAAGCTGGCTGCATTCATAAATTTCATGCAATCATTTCTTGACCTTTGGGATCATGTTAAATGCCTGTAGGAGGATCTACCCACATCTGGTGGCAAAACTACTTCCGAATCTGTACTCGTGGTAACTGCGTATTTTGGTGAAATAGACAATGGTGAAGAGTCAGAATGTGCTCACCTCCTGTCATTCTCCAGGACTGCTATACAATTTGTAAGAACCCCCAATAAAGTTATTAATAAAAAAATCTTCATAACCCTCTGAATCTATTAATAGAGTTTGTCTACAATGTGAAAGCACCTTTTGCAGAAAGATACATATTTCTGCAAAATGTACCACCCCCACCCCTCATTAATTCAGTGTAGTTTTTGAGTGTAAACTATACTCCAAGAATTATTCTCTCATTCCTTATATTTTAAAATTTTATTATTAAATCATTTTATTGGGGTGCTCTCACAAATTTTATGACAATCCATCATCCAATAGTATCAACCACACTTGTATATATGCTGCCATCATCATTTCCAAAACATTTTCTTTCTGCTTGAACCCTTGGTATCAGCTCCTCCTTTTTCCCTTCTCAATTCCACCCCCCATTCTCAAATCCTGGATCAATTATATATATATTGTTGTTGCTGTTAATTTTTGTCTTACACTGTTCATTGTCTCCCTTCACCCATATTTCTCTTATTAATCCCTCCTGAGGTAGGTGGGCAGGCTATATATCCAACCTGGTGATGAGTTCCCTTTATTTTTACACTTTATTGTACTCTTATTATAATAGAACAGAACCTTTCTCGGGATCTAATAGTTGCTCCCAAAACATGAACGTATTCAGCAATGAGTAGATGATCTGACAGTTAACAACTTCTGATATGCTAAGAATTCATATAACATTTCAAGATAAAAGACTTTTTAAAATAAAGCCATCTTCGTTGGAAGTAGACATAACCTGTGAGTTCAGAATGACGATAAATGTTGGGGGTAGGAGGGAAGATTTGTTTGATGTAAGAAATACCCATCACCAATGAGTCAATTTCAAGTCATGGTGACCCTGTAATGGAGTAGAGTTTCCTCATTGGTGTTCCAGGGCTATAAATATTTAACAAAGGAGACTTCTACTTCTTCACGAACAAGTGGTGGTTTTGAACCCAAGGTCTTTCAGTTCATAGCCAAGTATGTAACTGCTGCATGGCTGGGGCATGGATGAGTTTGTGATAATTTTGTGGTGAATAAAGACCTTCTTGGAAATATTGTCTCGGCTGTTTCTGTTTCTGTCGTGTTTTCTGCCATCTTCATGACATAGTGATGCAGTGCCAAACAGCATGTCCTGGTTTCTTGTTTGGGAGCTGGGAAACTGTGCATTTCTATTGAGAGGAGACAGAAGAACATTTTGCATATCTTGAACACCATCAGACAATCCTGAGTTAACCTGCAGTATTTGTCATGGGAAAGAGGTGGTCATCTGGCCTCAGGCAATGGAGGCCCAGTTGCTGTGGTACAGAGGCTATCTGCTGAGATCAGAAAAGTAGCACTGTGTGCCATTTAGTTGATGGTCCTCCAAGAAATTCTGACATCGTAATCTTTGCAGGAGCGGAGGCCACATCGCTAGGTCTTTTCTCCCATGTGATCCCAGAGGGTTTGAAAAGCCCTTTCTAGTAGTAGCTCAGAGTTTAACCACTGCACCACAGAGATCCTCTCTTCCTTTGGGGTTTAATGTTAGAGAAACTGTGAAAAGGTGATTCTTAGAAACATTTTTTTTTAAATGCAAGCTTAAAAATAATTTTATTGGGGGCTCATACAACTCTTATCACCATCCATCCATCCATCCATCCATCCATCCATCCATCCATCCATACACCCATCCATCCATACACCCATCCATCCATCCATACACCCATCCATCCATACACCCATCCATCCATACACCCATCCATGCATACACCCATCCATCCATCTATCCATTGGATCAAGCACATTTGTACATTTGTGCCCTCATCATTCTCATTTGCCTTCTACATAAGCCCTTGGTATCAGGTTCTCATTTTTCTCACTCCCTCCCTGCTCCCCCCTCATTCATGAACCCTTGATAATTTATTAATCATTATTTTTTCATATCTTACACAGCTCAAAGTCTCCCTTCACCCACTTCCCTATTGTCTATATTCCAGGGAAGAGGTTAAATGTAGATTCTTACAATAGGTTCTCCCTTTCTACCTCACATTCCCTACATTCTTCTGGTATTGCCACTCACACTATTGGTCCTGAAAGGATTTTCTCTTCTGGATTCCCTGTACTTTTGGTTCCTATCTGTACCAGTGTACACCCTCTCGTCTAGTCGGATTTGTAAAGTAGAATTGAGAGGAGACATTGAAGAAATAGAGGAAAGTTGTGTGCTTCATCATTGCTACATTGCACCCTGATTAGTCTCCCCACAACCCTTTTGTAAGAGAATGTCCATTACTTTAAGATGGGGTTTGTGTCCCCACTCTGTACTCTCTGTCATTTTTAATGATATAATTTTTAGTTCTTTGAGGCCAGACACCTGATCCCTTTGACACCTCATGGTCACATAGACTGGAGTGCTTCTTCCATGTGGATTTTGTTGTTTCTGAGCTAGATGACTGCTTGTTTACCTTCAAGCCTTTAAGACCCCAGATGCTATGTCTTTTGACAGCTGGACACCATCAGTTTTCTACATTTGTTTATGCACACATATGTCTTCTGCTATCATGTCAGGAAGGAAAATACATACATTTTATGGGGCTTTTTGTTTATTGGAAAACGTGGGGATTTTTTGGTTTGTTTGATTTGATTTTTTTTTTCATGGAAAAATGGATGTCTCATCTGCATCTAGCACTCAAGGGAGAAGCTGAATGAACTATTTTTTACTAGACATACTGAATGCAAGCTTTAAACAGAGTACCTCTCTAGGGGAAACAGAAAAAAAAAGGGAGCTCTTGTGGGCAGGAAGGCTGCAGAGGAGCTGAGTGACTCTGGCACAATGAGGGCTTCAGCAAGCATGAAAGCATCATGGGCACCAGGCGTTGTTGATGCCCTTTGAGTGCAGCTGGAGCAGAAAGCCAGACGGATGTCATTATGTCAACCACTGTCAATGCTATGAGATGGAATGTGATCTCCCTTACATCCTTCATTATAAGTGAGAGAGAATCAGAGACATTAACCAAGTAACACCACTATTTATGTGAGGAAATATATTAACAGCTACATAAATTGGATGATTCCAAAGTCTATTCACACCAAACTGATGGCATAATTTTTCCCACTTTCATTTAACTTGGTTCTGTTTCATTATGGGCTATGTGGCGAAGGTCATTACTAGAAGCCTGTAATCTGAAAGAATGGGTAGTCTATGAATATCTCTGTGGTGCTTATTACATAATTAAACCCCAAATATTTAAAACACAAATGAAGTCAGTTGAAGACAGCTTCAGTTTTGTGGTTAATAACAAAACTGAAGCTACAGCTAATTAGCATGGGTCAAAGAAAACTCATTTCAAGCTGTTCTATGAAATTATTTTTGTTGCTGGTATTAATTATGACATGCAAATAGGTCTAATTTTATTTTTTCTATCTATACTCACCATCTTGTACTCTTAGTGAAAGTAGACCAGAAATTTCAAATCCACAAGAGAGAAAAAATGATCAATCACATATGAATTAATATTTAATCATTTGTACTGAAGAAATACTTTGAGTTTGCCAACACGAGCCTCAATGGAAATTACTACTTTTTATAAAGAATATGAAATCATATTTTAACTTCAAATGGAATGTTATAACCTTTTAAAATTTGATCACTTCTTTTTCCTAAGTGAAACTACTTCATTAAAATGATGCAATCTGTCTCACCAATAGTATATGGCAATCTTATTGCTATGCATTAGGATACAAACCTTAGGGGATCTCTGTCATCTAATTATTTATCTATGTATCAATCTGTATTAAGTAAAACTGGTTTTGATTTCTTGCTCTCTCTCTATGTATCTATATATAAAACATACATATACACAGAGATAAACTATGACAAATACATACATATATAAAGATATAGCTACACATACAGATATGTACCAATATGTTCATGTACACAGACACACTATAATAAATTTGTTCATACCTCATCTTAGATGTCTGTGTTGAGCTGCATATCTATATGGCTGATTTCCATTTGGATGTCCTGTATTTCCGTTTGGATGTCTAACATACACCTGAAAGTTAACACATGAACAACCCCTGATCTTCCATCCTATTTCTCAATCTCTTTTAATAGCTCCTAATATTTGGTAAGTCACCTATTTCTTATTTTTCTCATCTGTAAATGGGGCAATCATCATAGCTACTTTTCATAATTTTGGTTACCATTGCAAACAATGGATTTAGAAGAGTATCTTCGATGCAGTGGTGATACAAATATCAAGGTGTATTTTGCATGCAACCATGTCTAGTGCTTCCACTCCAGTCAAAGTCACTACCATTTCTTGCTTTACCTACAAAACTGCCTCTGATATAAGTTCTATGTAATTGCTATTAACCAATATCTTCCATATAGTAATAAGAGTAAATGTTTTAAACAGAAATTTAACAATATCATATACTTAAGACTTTCTTAGATTTAAAGTGAAATACTCAAAATACCAAAGCTTCTTCAATGACCTTCAAGACTTGTTATGATCTGTCCTTGCCTGCCTCTCAGAATTCACTTCATTCCCTGAAGTTCCCTTCATTTCCTACATCTTAGCTCAGGTGCATTCCCATTTATGACTTCTTAATGTATGTTTTACCTATCTGGAATGCTTTTCCTCCAGTGCTTCACTTGTTTTTCAGGTCTTTGCTGAAATTTCTTTTTAGAGTCAATATGCTATTATTTTGGAAAACCATAAATGATACACCATACATAAAAGTAATTAATACTGTGAGTGGATTCCAATTCATAGTGAGTCTTTAGAACAGGGTAGAACTGCCACCGTGTGTTGCATTCCAGCCAATTAGGAGCTAGGTGAGACATATAAAAGACTAGTCACTCAAAGTAACACACAAAAACAAACAAACAAACAAACAAACAAACAAAAGGAGTCAAGAGAGAGAAGGTTTTTCTGAGCATCTCTGCCAATTTTTTATTTACATGCTAAAGGAGAATGGTTACAAGTTTTCCAATGCAGGGGCAGTACTAGGGCACAATGACTTAAGGCTCAAAATGCATAATTACAAACATTCTCAACACTAAGTAAATATCAGAAAATATTTAATTGTTCAGAATCAACACTATCCTTTTTCGATTTAAATTAATGCAATTTTTATTCAAAAGTGTTCTAATTGGAAATTTGGAATATTAGATTCAACACAAGAATTATCTATGGAAAATTATATTTCTATTGCATTGCTTTCTGGTAGAATAATTCAATTAAATATTCTGGGATGGCCTCTCTGTAAGCTGAAAAATGGTGCATCATACTTTCTACTTTCATTTAGAAGAAAATAATGTGTCCATCAGTTAAAGTGCTGAGTATGGATAGTTTTTTTTTTTAATATGGATAGTTTTTTAGCATAGAAAAGTCTCTGTAATTCAATCCTTTGTGTATTGAAAAAGAAACACATATAGAAAATTGAAGAAGATCTTTTTTTTTAAATGTGTGCCAAAACTTCATCTTCTGCCATCCAGATGGGATCTGGCTCTGAAGACAGGAAGTTGTATATGTATACTCTGAGTACACTTCCGTTTTTGTTGTTAGGTGCCATCAAGTTGGTTATGACCCACAGTGACCCTAGGCACAACAGATGGAAACCCTGCACTGTCCTGCACCGTCCTTCCCATTGTTCCTATGCCTGAGCCCGTGGCGGCTGCCGCGGTGTCATTACAATTACAGCAAGAAGGCATCCAGTAAAAAACAATAAATTAGACTGAATATGCAATTAGGGCATCATTAGTAACTTTTATAGGGCAGCTTGAGTTTTAGATAAAAATAGAGTTTTCAAAATTACTTTTCCAGCTGAATAGGTTAATCCTGAGTCTCTAGGTAACACAGATAGTTTTCATTTAACTATCAAGTGAAGATTGGTCCTTTGAATCCTCCCTTGGCACCACAGGAGTAAGGGGTCTCTAAAGATGGTTGCTCTTGTTGTGAAGGGCCCTTGCCTAAGCCCCCGAGTGACGTCATGCACAACAGAGCCAAACCCTGGCTAGTCCTGGGTCACCTCACCGTTGCCATGAGGGTTGACCCCTTGTTGCAGCCATGTGTTGCTCTATCTTGCCAAGGGGCTTGCTCTTTTTTTTTCTTCTTCCTGTTTCTCCCCCAAGACGGATTTGTTTCTTCTTTCAGCAGTTCCTGGTACTTTCTTTGTTCTTCACCAGCACCACAATTCAAATGCATCCAGTCTTCTCTGGACTTCCTATCCCAAGTCCAGCATCCATATGCATACGAGCCACTGACAACACCAGATGGACCCTAGTTCTCAGAGTGACATTGTTGCTCCTCAAAAGTTTAGCGAGCTCTGGTGCAGCAGCTTTCCCCAATGCCGTGCATCATTTCCTCGTGGACTACTGCTTCCCAGGAACATCGATTGAGGATCCAAATGAACTGCAATCCTGAAGAACTGGTTTGCTTGTTTTTTCTGTTTGTTTCTGTTCAGGTAACTATTGGTGAGGGTTTGTTTGTTTGTCTTTATGTTGAATTGTAACCCATATCGAAGACTTCCAGTCTCAATCTTTATCTGCAAGTGCTTCAACTGAGCCGACACGTTTGGATGTTCTGCATACCAAAGACTGACACTAAACCTCTCCTCAATCATAGTACCTCCTTCTTCGTCACGTAGTCCAGCTTCTGCAATTATTTGTTCTGTGTACAGACTGGACATTTGTGGTAAAAATTCACAACGCTGAGTATACATTTTCTGATTTTAAACAACTCAGGTTATTCCCTTGTTCTACTCGAACACCTGCATCTTGGTCCATGTACAACAGTGTTTCCCAAAGCGGATGACACTGCTCCTGGGAAGCTATGGAATGATCCAGAAGACTTCAAAAGCAAACACCTGCACTTTATCCTGAATTACTGACTAGAGTGCAAACATTTTAATTGCTGGGGACCACTGTATGTAAATGAGGCAGAGGGTGAAATAAATTTGGGGACTTATGAGTTTGTACAAGTTCCACATGAACCCAATGAAGTGTTCTAGAATTCCCAATCTTCTCAATGCAATCTAGAGTTTCTTATCCACACATTTGCATACCTTTGGACAGTCGGTATTACACATGTCAAACTCTTTCTGGTATTCTCTGCTTTAAGTCAATATCCACCTGACATCAGCAATGATATCCCCTGTTCCAGGTGTTCTTCTGAAATCAGCCAGAACCTCCAGCAGCTCCTCATCAAGGGATGACCGCAATCATTGTTGAATGATCTTGAGCAAAATTTGCTTACATGTAATGTAATAGTGCTCGACATTTGTTGCATTCTGTTGAGTCAAATTTCTTTGGAATTGTTACAAGTAGGGATTTCTTTCATCTGTTGACCAGGTAGCTGTCTTCCAAATTTCTTGGCATAGAAAAGTGAAAGCTTCCAGTGCTTCATCAGCTCATTGAAACATTTCAATTAGTGTCCTGTCAGTTCCTGAAGGCTTGCTTGTGGCTAATGCCTCTAGCGTGGTTTAGACTTCTTCCTTCAGCACCATCAGTGCTTGATCACAAGCTACTCTTTAAAAGGGGTAAATGTTGACTGGTTTATTTTGGCACAGTGACTCTGTGCATTCCTATTCTTGTCTTGTCATACTTTATACATCAGTCAAGGTTTTACCTATAGAATATCTTTTTTTTACATCATTGCCCTCTGGTGGGAGTAGGATAGAATAACTTGATATTGTTACTTGAGGCTTCATTTTTTCCCTTCAGTTCTTTCAATTTAAGATATGCTCTCTTTTGGTTTTGTAACTCTAGATTTTTGTCCATTATCCTACTTTACTTTGTTTTCATGAGCTGCTCATTGAAACTTCCTATTCTGCTTTTGTTTTTTAACTTCATTGTTTCAGATCAAGAGTCAGAGTTTCTTCCGAAATTCACTTTGATTCCTTTTTTCTTGTCTGTCTTTTTAGTGACTGGATGCTTTCTTCCTTTCTGATAGCTTTTATGTCATCCCACAGCTTGTCAAGTCTTCTGTCATTAACATTCAATGAGTCAAGTCTATTCTTGAGATATTCTCTAAATTCAGATGGGACATTTTGGTTTTCAGTATCTTGTCTTAATTTTATGTAGCTTCAACCTGGATTTAAAAATGAGCAGTTGACTGTGAAGATTACTGCCAAGAAAACAGTGAGCTATTTTTTAAAAATCATTTTATTCGTGGCTCACAAAACCCTTATCACAATCCATTGTATGTCAAACACATTTGTACATTTGTTAGCCTCATTCTCAAAACATTTGGTTTCTATTTAAGCCCTTGGTACCAGCTCCTCATTTTTTCCTTCCCTCCCCATTCCCCTTACCTTATGAACCCTTGGTAATTTATAAATTATTATTTTGCCATATCTTACACTCTATGATATCTTCCTTCATCCTTTTCTCTGCTGTCCATACCCCAGGGAGGAAGTTAAATGTAGATCCTTATAATAGCTCCCTCCTTTCTACCTAATATCCCCTCCACCCTCTCAGCATTGCCACTCTCATCACTGGTGGATCATCTGACCTTGATTCCCTATGTGTCTAGTTCCCATTTGTATCACTGTATTTCCCCTGGTCTAGCCAGATTTGTAAGGTAGAATTGGAATCATGAGAGTGGGGTGGGGGGTGAGGAGGGAGGACGCATTGAAGAACTAGAGGAAAGTTGTATGTTTCATCATTGCTACACTGCACCCTGACTGGCTCATCTCCTTCCCATGATCCTTTGGTTTATGGGATGTCCAGTTGTCTACAGATGGCCTTTGGGTCTCCATTTATCACTCCCTCTTATTTACAATGATATGTTGTTCTTTTATGGCAATTGCCTGATCCCATTGACACCTTGTGATTACACAGACTGGTGTGAGTCTTCCATGTGGGATTTGTTGCTTCTCAGCTACATGGCTGCTTGTTTAGCTTTAAGCTTTTAAGACCCCAGATGCTATATCTTTTGATAGCTGGACACCATCAGTTTTTTCTCATCATATTTGCTTATGTACACATTTGTCTTCTGCAGTCATTTCAGGAAGGTTGACACACAATGATATGATTTTTTTTGTTCTTTGATGTCTGATCCCATTGACACCTTGTGATCACACAGACTGGTGTGTTTCTTCCATGTGGACTTTGTTGTTTCTGAACTAGATGACTGCTTATTTACCTTCAAGCCTTTAAGACCCCAGATGCTATATCTTTTGATAGCTGGACACACTCAGCTTTCTTCTCCATATTTGCTTATGCACTCACTTTGTCTTCAGCAATCGGGTTGGAAAGGTGAGCATAATGGAATGCCATTTTAATATTACAAAATGCTCTTGTATTGAGGGAGTACTTGAATGGAGGCCCAATGTCCATTTGCTGCCTTAATACTAGCCTTATAAATATATACCCATAGATCTATTTCCCCATCCTCATATATAAATGTATTTACATGTGTACATGCCTTTATTTAGACTTCTACAAATGCCCTTTGCTTCCTATTTCTTTCCTATTTCCTTTTACTTTTCTCTTGTCCCCTATAATACTCAACCTTCATTTGGGTTTCAGTAATTTCTCTCAATTACATTGCCCTTGATCAATCCCTACCAGGCCTCTCTCACCCTCTTTGTCACTGATTTTGGATCATTTGTTGTTCTCTTGTCCCTGGGTTGGTCAACACCAACTTCTTTTCCTTACCGCCCCCCCCTCATGTTCCCCCAGAACCATCAGTTGCATTGTATTTTCTCCAGAATGTTCAACCAGCCTATCTTATCTAGCTAGACCTGAAGAGATAATAATATGCACACAAAAAAACAAGACAAAGCAAGATGAAGTGACAAAAGAAAACAAAATGACGACAACAACAACAAAAAAAGTCCAGAAAAAAATATATAAGGAAAAAACTAAAACTAAACTAAAAGAAAATAAAAATCCTATAAATAATTCAAGGTCTGTTTGTTTACCTCTAGGAGTGTCTCCTCTGGTTGAGTCTGATGGGGTACCACACCCTGGCCCCAAAATCTATCCTTGGCACTCCCATGGGACCTTTATGCTCTGCTCTGCTCCCCCAGCTACTGTGCTGTACACCCTTAGTGTTTTACTTTGTTGTGGTGAGGTCAGATCAGGCCAATCCTGACACTGTCTTTCCAGTGTTGTCCCTTATGAGACCTTGGATCTGTGAGGGACATTGTGCTTCATAGTGGGGCTGGCCATATAGTCCTCTCTATGCATTGGCTATTGTGAATGGGAAGATGATGCTCAAGGTTTACTGGGCCAGCATACACTCCACACTCTCTTCTTCCCCTTTCATTTGCTCCCATGTGCTTGGTCAGACAAGTCCCTCTCCCCGAACTGTAGCTTCCGTGCTGACCTCTAAAGTAAAGTCTTCTGGGAGGAGGGATGGCGGTCCAAGTAGTGGGGATTGGGGCGGGGCCCTCAGACACCTCCCCTGGCTCCCTGCTTCATGCCCATTACACTGCATTCACATCTTGGAACACCTGGATTAAATTGGGTCCCTCTTTCCCTGTGGAAATATAAACAATGCCCTCCCCTTAGTTGGGTTAGTGCCCTGTTCCCCCACTACACATTGCCATCTTCCCCCAATGCCTCCTTTTTAGTGGGCTACCATATGTAGCTCTGGATTTGGTCTGGCCCCTGTGATACTACTCGGACCTCACCCCAGGAATTTTGGTATACAGTAATTTTTTTCCCTATGCCCCTTTTGCATTTTTTTAAAGCTACCTCAGTGGACTCATGATGTACTTGTCTTTTTGAGCTTGGTTTACTCTAAGCTATTTTAATGATAATCTTTCCTCCATTTTGTCTTCTTTTCTATGAAATATAGAAATGTTATTGATTTTGGATAGTAGGTTTTAGCCAACTGTATTCATAACTTAATGCTTTCTGTGAAGTTGTTGAGCTATGTGATCACATTGCAAGCCAATGATGATCATTTTGTCTCTGTATTGTAGTTCTCAAAATTATTTTTATATTGATACATCCAGAACAGTATTAAATAATGCTGGCAATATTACTTATCTCAGTTCTAACTTTCATAAACACACCAATGTTTAATGGTAAAAATTAAAATTTTTTCTTTCCTCTTTAACCTAAAAACAAAACAGTTCTATAAGGAGCAGGTCTACTCTGCAACACAATGGAGTGCTTCATGGCTGTGAATTCCTTTGGGAATTTCCAGACTGGGGAGGAAAAGGAAGCTCTAATAAAGAGATGAAAGGAAAACACTTTCTCTCAGTCAAGCCTTTCAGGAGCAGTGACTAAATGAATGGATGATAGGTCTAAGTTGTCCTAAAGCTATTCCTGAAACACTGGGCCTCAGTGTGAAGAGTTCACTCATTCAGCAAATGCCATAGATTGAATGATGCATCCCCCAGATGTGTGCCTCCTTAGCTGGCCCATGATTCTTTTGTCTGATAGTTACGTAATGACTCGCTATGCTAGTATCCATTGAGATAAATCAATCAGTTGGAAAATAATTGAGGGCAGGATGCAACTTCCTTTAATTCAGTCACCCCGATGAGTGGTGTAGATCATGTCTCAAGGATGCAGCCTGCAATACCATGTATCTTACAAGAGCTAAAAGGAGAGAGAAGCAAGTAGAGAGAGGGAGTCTTACTACCACCAAGAAAGAAGAGCCATGGGTGGAACGCCTCCTTTTGACTCCGCTGCATGTGCTGGGAATCCTAACGCTGTAGGAAGAGTGACACCAAGATTCATGGAGACCTCTAAAGAATGCCAGGTCTCTAGATGCTTAGAAGACATAAGGACCTTCTTCCTAAATGTAAGCCACCACATAGAGACAGCTTTACCCTAGATATGGTGGCATGCAGTTATACTTCTAGGCTCCTGACCTGCAATAGGTTAGTGCTACCCCATAAATTTCTTTTTGTTAAGACTATCTACATATGATATTTCTATTTTTGCTGCACTAGATGACCAAGAAAGCAAATATGTATTCAGCATGTCTTAGACCCTATTCTAGGTCTTTTGTACATATCAAGGAATCCAAGTAATAAAACTTTCCATGATTTTTTTTCTTTTTAAAAAATCATTTTAATGTGAGCTCATACAACTTTTATCACAATCCATACATCGATCCATAGTATCAAGCACATTTATTGCCATCATGATTCTCAAAACTTGCTTTCTACTTGAGCCCTGGGTATCAGCTCCTCAAAAATTTTCCCTCCCTCCTGCTGCCCCTCCCTCATAAGCCTGTGATAATATATAAATTATTATTATTTTTGTCATGTCTTACACTATCCGACCTGTCCCTTCGCCCACTTTTCTATTGTCTGTCTCCCAGAGTGGGGGTTATATGTAGATCATTGTAATCAGTTCCCCCTTTTTACTGCACCTTTCCTTCGCCCTCCTGGTATCATCACTATCACCACTGGTTCCGAGGGGTTCATCTGTTCTGGATCCCCTGTGTTTCTAGTTACTATCTGTACCAGTGTACATCCTCTGGTCTAGCTGGATCTGTAAGGTACAATTGGAATCATGATAGTGGGTGGGCACTGAAGCATTTAAGAACTAGATGAAAGTTGTATATTTCGTCTTTGCCACACTGCACTCTTACTGGCTCGTCTCCTTCCTGCAACCCTTCTATAAAGGGATGTCCAATTGCCTACATATGAGCTTTGGGTCCCCAATCCAGATTCTCCCTCATTCACAATGATAGGGTTTTTTCTGTTCTTTGATGCCTGATGCATCGACATCACGTGGTCACACAGGCTGGTATGCTTCCTTCATGTGGACTTTGTTGCTTCTGAACTAGATGGCTATTTCTTTACCTTCAAGCCTTTAAGATTCCAGATGCTATATTTTTTTGATAGCCAGGCATCATCAGTGTTCTTCACCTCTTTGGCTTATGCACCCACTGTGCCTTCAGCAATCATGTTGGAAAGGTCAGCATCATGCAATGTCATTTTAATAGAACAAAGTGTTCTTGTATTGAGAGAGTATGTGAGTGGAGACACAATATCCACTGCTACCTTAATACTGAACCTATAAATAAATGCACATAGATCTATTTCTCCATCATCATATATCAATATATTTACATAGGTACATGCCCGTATTTAGACCTTTATAAATGTCCTTTGCCTTGTACTTCTTTCCTCTATTTCCTTTTACTTTCCTCTTGTCCCACTATCATGCTCAGTCTTCATTTGGTTTTCAGTAATTTCTCTTGGTTACATTGCCCTTGACCAATCCCTACCAGGCCTTGTTACACCCTCCTTGTCACTGATTTTGGATCACATTTTCCTGTGCTTGTTCACACCACTTCCTTCCCACCCTACTCCAGAAGCATTGATCTGCTTGTTTTCTCCTTCAGATTGTTTCTCCCACCTATCTTATATAGATAGAACTGCAGAGATAATAATGTGCACAAACCAAGACAGAGCAAGCAGACAAAAGTAAACATATATACATAAGTATGTCACAAAGTCAAACCCCAAACCAAACTCACGGCCATTCAGTGCATTCTAGCTCCCTATGACCCTGTAGGAAGGGGTAGACCTGTCACTTTGGGTTTCTAGACTGTAACTCTAGTGAGGAGAAAGCCCCATCTTTCTCCTGAGAAGGAAAGTGATGATGATGTGTGTGGGGGGTGGGGTGGTGGGAGTGGTGATAGGGGTGTTTGTGTGTGAGCCAGAATAGAAATATAGGTATTTCTAGGTGTATGAATAGAAATAGGTGTATGATGTCTGAGTAGATCTCTTAGAAAAACAATCAATGCGAAGGACATGTTTTCCAAAATATCTCAGGAAGTAAAGTTTTAGTAAGAGTTAGTGATCAATAGAAAGACTGTAAGGTAGGCAATTCTTTGAATACCATAGGAAAAGTAAAAAAAAGTGTTTTTTGAGTTAGATGGGCAGATGATGTCAAGAGAAAGTAGGAAACTAGATCATTGAGTACTATATATTTTTCTTTGGGCAACAGAGGATGAATTGCTTCAATCACCTCTTACTCCATTCCTGAAGGTGTCATAGGAGACCATTTCTGTCCTATATATTAAAGGCTTAATCTGCACTATTTTTTATTTCAAATATCACATTAATAGCTTCCTTCTGAAAGCATTATCACCACTTATTGTATGTTAGAAGATAACATATGTGCAGTATTTAGTCAGCTGATTGAATTGTTAATAATGATAGCTTCACAAATTACCATGTTCAATTTCCCTTATGCAATGTGTTAGAAAGAGGGTTTTTCAACCTTTATTGTTTTGATTTGTATTGATTTCCTATTAAGAAAGGGACAGATAATAGATATGTTTCTCTTTGCTGGCCATGTGGTGTCTGTTGTTACTACTCAGTTCTGTCATGAGGGTGTGAAATGATCATAGATAAATATGTAAACAAATAATGTGCCTCTGGGTTCCAGTAAAATTTCATTTGCAAAAGCAGATGGTGGACCAGATTTGGCCCACAGGCTGAAGTTTGGTGACTCTAATGATAGAGAATAGGGAATATAGCTTTGGAGAAAGTAAGGAGGGATATAGTATGAGGGGAGAAAAAGAGAATCATCAGGCTGAAAGTCATCAAAGGAAAAAGCAATCATTAGACAGACCTGTTCTTCAAATTCATTTCTTCTATTTATCCAATACAGCAAATATATATGTATATGTGTGTGTGTGTGTGTGTATGTGTGTTTTTAACGAACACCAGACCACCAGATTTAGGTCAAAAAACTAGAAATAAGAGCAAAGCCTTTTAAAAGGAATGCTTCTCATTTTAAATACTACTTTCTCACCTTTACTCTGTTCCAATTATACATATTGATACACTCTATGACTCTCATTTTCTATTCTGTTCCATTCATTTTCCCTCTATATCTCTCTACTGCTCTTTATTTATGTGTGCTCCAGTTCACCAACATTGTATCATATTTTGTTCAGGCTGCTGTGAAACTTACCCAATAACTTCTTAATTATGTTTTTGCTATCCTGTGCTGTAGTATTCTTTCTTTAGATTTACTATTTAGTAAATTTAGTATTTCTTTAGATTTACTTTCTGCTTAATTCTTGATCTTTTCAAATCTTTGTCAATCTTCCTCTTTAATATCAAAGTCACCTATGAATCTCTTTTTTAGCTTTAAGCAACAGATCTTATGAATTGGCATGTATCATATTTTGGACTGAAATCTAGATCTTGTAAATTAAATAACAAGTGGAAGACAAACAAAACAAAAACTATAGAGGCTCTGCTGGATTTCTTTCTTACATATAACTGCTCTTCTGGCTGGCACATATATCATGCTCAAAGGCATAATTTGAGTCTTCATTAGGGCTAGATTCTGAACGTTCTCATGTTCCATGATCTGTTATATATTTATGGTTGGTGCCATTGAATAAGCTTCCTCTCATAGAGACTTTGTGCAAGAGAAAGAGACACTGCTAGGTTCTGCACCACCACTGTTACATTTGAGCACATGTTGAGGGTCTTCTTCTTTGGTCTTAACCAAGCATGATGCCTGTTTCAGAGATTAGTTCCTCATGACAACGTGTCCAAAGTCCATGAGACCAAGTCTCACTCTCCTCCTTTCCAAGAAGCATTTTTGTTGTACTTCCTCCACAACATCTGTTTGGTTCTTCTGATATCAGAATGAGATCTCATTATGCCGGACTTTCTCTCTCTGTGTCTCTCTGTTTCTCTGTCTCTCTCTCTCTCTCTCCCTCCCCCTCCCCGTGCTACACATATTATTTCTCAGTTCTAGAAATAACTCAGAACTAGATCATGTGGTGCTTTGATTCCATCTCACTTTGGATGGGTTTAAACTTTAACCTGTCTTCTCAGTATTGCATGCTGCTGAATCTGTGAACAACTGTTTAGCATTACAGTTGCTGATGTATTTGGAATTCATAGACTCACACCCAACTCATGTATAATTTCAGAATTTTCCAATAATTGTGGCATCATGGATTGTGGGTTGGGCTGCTAATCGCAAGGCCAGCAGTTTGGTGCCACTAGTTATTCTGTGAGAGAAAGATCATGCTTTCTACTCTCCTAAAGATTTATTATATATAAAGAAGATTGATTATCTCCGAAATCCCTAGGGGAAGACATACCTGTACTCTCTCTGACAGTACTCTCTGATAGTGTCACCACAAACAAGAACTCACTTGATGGCAATGAACACGTGCATTGGCGTCTGTGTTTTTGCTTCCTAAGGTTCTCTCACTTTCCAGAAATTTGCTTCTCAAGTCTAAACCCTGAATTCCAATCCCTGTCTCCTTACCTTTGTAAGAAAGTCACTTTCTACCAGACACGTGCCATCATGCTCAGAAGAGGAAAGCACCACGTGTAGTTCACCTTCTATGCTTTCCTTCTTCTTGAATTGTAACTCCTACATTTCTTGCTCTTCAATGTCAACTAGTTTTGTTTTGTGCATTTACCCAGCTCTTGCAGAAGTTTTCAGCTACAAGCAACACAAACTTCTATCATCCCCAGAATTGGCTGCCTTGTACTTTTCAACTTAGATTGCTGTCATTGCCATCACACTGCACCATTGAAATTGCTCTTGCTAGTGTCACCAATGACTTCCATGGTACTATGACAATTGCTTTATGGTAGTCTTTCCCAGCTTTAACAAGAAACCCTGATGCCATGGTGGTTACATCATAAGCTGCAATCAGAAAGGTCAGCAGTTTGAAACCATCAGCTTCTCTGGAAAGGAAAGATGGGTTTTCTACTCAGGTAAAAAATTGCTACAGATTTTGTCTTGCATGGATCCATAATCAGTGTTCATGAAGGTTAAGAGGCACATTTATTTAAGCAAATCTGCTGCACAAGATCTCTTGGGAGTATTGAAAAGCAAGGATGTTACTTTCATGTTGGAGTTGCTTAGACACTATTAAGCAGTGGTTCTCAACCTGTGGGTCACGACTCCTTTGGGGGTCAACTGACCCTTTCACAGGGGTCGCCCAATTCATAACAGTAGCAAAGTTATCTTTGTGAAGTTGCAATGGAAATAATTTTATAGTTGGAGGTCACCACAACATGAGCAACTGTCTTGAAGGGTTGTGTGGGTTTAAGAAGGTTGAGAACCACCACTATAAAGGAATCGTTTCTCACCATCCAAGCCCTCCATTTATTCAAATCCCTGATTTACATTCTCTTTTCTTCTCATGAGTTTCAAAATCTGCTAAAACCTCTCTAACATATTTACAGACCAGGTCTATTTCTAATCCATACAAATTACAGATTGGAATTGTTTACAGGAGATTTCTACTGAATGACACAAGGACAGTTCCAACCTTAGCATGCCTAAAATTGTACTATTTTGGTGTTGTGTCACACTACTCCTTATTCCTAAGCTTCCATTCTCAACTAAGGGAGTTACTCTTCCTCCAGTAACTCTTTCCAGACAGTTGGTAATCATCCTTGTCTCTTCTTGCACCCTTTAATAAGCCAGGTTTCTGTAGCTCATATTTTAATCAAATTTTCATTTTCTGGGCATTTTTCTCCTTTTTTGCCTGATGACTTACTGTTGCTAATATGGTTAATCTGATTGCTGTTACATGTAATGGATATACAGAATTATATGCTGTGGATGAGAGAAGAAAAACTGCTCCTGGAGGAAAAGCCTGGCTGATTAGACAATGCCTGATTAATATAGCTGTGATTCTGAGTTTATTCTAATTTATATGCTGAAGCTGAGAGAAGGAAACCTGCTCCTGGAGAAAAAGTCCATGATCAATACAACCATCATTTTAAATTTATAAACAAAACACCTTATTAGTGATTAGAAAGTTGAAGAATTCTACCAATGTTTTCTGTTTGAGATTGATCACATAGGTAATTCAGGTGTATTGATAATTTTTGGCAATTGGGATGCAAAAATTGGAAACAAAGAGGCATAATGTAATGGGAGAAAGATGAGGCGGTAGAAGGGATAGGGAGATAAAAGGGAGTTCAAAAAGGAAAGGATAGCAGAGGGAAAAGGGCACTAATCTACCCAGGGTTGGACGGGGAGAGTACTGGTCTAGTCTTCACAGAAATCCGAGTGGGCAAGCAGTTCCTACCACAAAGCACCCTGTAGGACAGCATGGATGCATGGAAGGATGCAAGAAAAGAGAGAGCTACAGAGCTGGAAGCAGCTAGAGTCAGATGGGCTCCCTCTCTAGAAGTGGGCATGGCAGAGATCAGGCTGGGGAAGGGGCCAACATCCCACACCCACAGGGATAAATACAAGAAGGGAGGAAGAGGAAGAGTACTGAACAATACTTGTGAGATTATGTAGAAATGGCGGGATTTGTTTCTTGTTCTAGTGTTGTTAATGATACGGGCTCCTTATGTGCCCTTAATAGTTCAGTTTTTGTTTGTGGCAGCAATAGAGCTTTTACCCAGTTATCCAGCATTTGGACAGAGTTATATGTGCTAGCCTTTCTCCCTCCAGACATAGATATTATTCCTGGAAACGAACCTGTCCCTATCCCTGCTATTGATTACATGGCAGGAAGAGCTAAAGGGCAGTGCAACTAGGTGACCTATTTGTAAGATTAGGGACCAGTACTGCAGTGGCCTTTGGAACTGCAACACACCAAGTTATCTAGGCAGCTAATCTTG